>CAOGCB010880790.1:0-14096 GCA_948266635.1 Cnidoscolus chayamansa | reverse complement strand
TTAGCAAACTGACAAGCTTCACATTCTGAGGTGGACTATCAGTTAAGACTAGGACATAACTTTTGGAGAACATGAAGAGGCAGATGACCAAGTTGACAATGGAGACGTAGAGAGGTAGAACTTGCACACGCAATTTATTGAGGCACTAATCAAGAAGTGGACTCAAGAGTATACAACCCATCCACCAACCACCCTTTACCAATAATCTGTTTCATCCCAAGATCCTGAAAAAGACAATAAGTGGGATAGAAAATAACACAACAGTTAAGGCTATTTGTGATTTGGCTAATAGATAATAAGTTAAAGGAAAAGTGTGATAAGCATAAAACATATTATAATGGAAGAGTTTTGGTTGGGTATGTTGTCCCATGCCCAATAACTGAAGCTTTAGACCCATTTGCTAAAGTAACAAGAGCTAAGTTGGTAGAAGATTTAAAAGAAGAAAGAATACATGTGTCTCCAGTCATATGATCAGTGGAACTAGAGTCAATAATCCAATTACGAGATGAGGTGGAAAGGCAGGCAACATGATTAACTGTATTAGCCAGTGCAGATACTGATGATCGCTCAGAAACACCTGAAATTTGCTGTTGAGCACTAGTTAACCGGGCATATTCATCAACTGAAATGGTGATAGAAGATGAAGAGGACTGAGGAAGCGGTAAAATGCTCTCTTGAGTAGCCATATTAGCGAACTTCTTCTGGCATTAGTACTTCGGCTTGCCATGTAGTTTCCAACAATTCTTCTTTATATGTCCTTCTTTACAATAGTGACATACCCGAACTGTGCTGCTACTTCCACTTCCGATCATGCCGCCCTGATTAGCATTACTCACTAATGCAACTGTATCATTTGACCTACCACTAGTCACCATGTCTTCATCCTTAGAAACCTGAAGTAACCGAGCATATACTTTTGAAAGTGAAGGAAGTGCCCTTCCACTAGTCAGTAACTGAGTGCGAGTCACCTCATATTCAGACCCCAACCTGGCTAGGAAACATTGCACCTGCACAAGCTCTTTTTGTTCTTGCATTTTCTTCACATTAGCAACAATAGGAAAGATGGATAGCTCTTCTTCAACAACATTTTTGAATTCCGTAAAATACTGTTTAAGAGACCGACCCTTTTGATCCGGTCGATAGAGTTTAAAAAGCAGGTTGTGTACATAAGACATATCTTCTTTAGAGGCAAACATGAATTCAATATACTCCCATAATTCTCTAACAGATTCACAGTGGGTCACAACATCATCAACAGATGGGTCTAAGGTGTTTTGAATTTGATTGAACAGTTTATCATCCTCTTTTAGCCATTTCTTCCTATCGTCAAGTTTCGAAGGGGGGTGACCGGTTAAATGATCCTCTAAATCTGCCCCATTTACAAACCTACGAATAATTCTCTTCCATTGGGCATAATTATGACTTCCAATTAACTTTCTATCGGTAATTCTAGACGAACCAACTGTAACCTCAGTAACAACCTTTTTCTCACTACTGTCCCCCATTTAAATAAACAATACGAAAGACAAAACAATGCCCGCACCAAAAAAAAATAGCAGTGTCAAAGAATAGAACCGGTTACCATTCAAAAGTCAGAAAAGTGCATAATGCATGAACAGACCACGAGAATATACAGCTGATAACAATGCGACGCCGGAACAAGGAACTCGATCTCCGAAAACAGCCGCACGCGCCGGCGTGTGAATTTGACCGGAATTCTTTTAGGTGGCGCATGAGCCACACTCGTCGGTTTCTGGGTGGCCAGATTTTTGAGAACGGCCGGTCTTGGGTTTGCGCTTCTTCCACAGGTGGCTGTGATGAAAAAAAGAAAGTCTAGGTAGGTGAACTAGAATAAGTGGTATCCTCGTTTCCGAAACAAAACACTGAACTGAGCAAACAAGCTCAACCAGAGCAACTTGGCTCTGATACCATGTTAATACAGAGAAATTAGGAAAGAAAAGATTGATTATAGAAGGAACGATATCACATATATATACAAGTAGTAACCCTAGAATAGGAAACTAATCTTCCTAAAATCTCTCCTAACTAATTTCCCTAAAATCTCTCCTAATATCTTAATAGATTTTGTAACACTGGATAAATGTCTTGTTTTGAACTCTAATCTTTCTGAGTGTTTGCTCAGATTAAGAAGAAATTGACAGAATTGCGAAGTGAGATAGATTTTGCAATGTGAAAAATGGTCAATTTGCTCTCCCATTGACTTTCTTAATAAATTTGTTATTTCATCACAATTTTAAATAACAGCCGTTGCGTTATGTAACGGGATTTTGTGGGGCCATTATCCTTTACCCCGTTATTTATAAGCCTCCCAAATAATTCTGCGGTAACAGCCGTTACCATTACATAACAGTTGTTAGCAATAATTCAATCTATCTTTGTCGCATTTCAAATCAAAGCAAAAGGCCTACTGCTCCTAGATGCACCATACCTGCTTTTTCATAAAAATCTCTCAATTTTCTTTCTAAAACAACTCATTCTTCCTGCATATTTCTACCTTGAAGCTAAAATTTGTCTTAAAAACTACATCTATTTCATAGTTCTTGACTTCTCTCTTTAAATAATGACTTTATTTGTTGTTTTTTTTCTTCTTTTGTTATTATTATTTTTTTTTAGCTTTTTTTGTATATTTGTTCATCAAAGTTCATGTCAATGGTAGTTTTGAGTTAAAATTGCATTTTAAAATATTAGTGTGTCTGATTTATAAGATTATGTGTTTTTTTTTGTTATTTTGATGTACTTTTTATAAATTAGTTTATTACAGCACATTATTGATTATAAAATAACTTTGTACATAATTATTATTTAGAGTTGGTATGTTTATGAATGATATGTTTATAGTTTATTAAAACATATGAATAATATTTGGTATTGGTACTTTTTTCTTAAGGTGTAGATATTTATGAATGCTATATTTAGTCATTATTTGATGTATTTATACTTATTATATAATTGTGAATATTAGTTTTTCTTATATTTATCTATCTATTCAATTTTATGAACTTTGCAATTTTTTTGAAAATTTTGCGTAGCGCCAGACTTTATGTTATGGCCGTTACAGGCCTGTTTCTATTACCCGGGACCGCGGCTGTGACTTAAAACCATTCCATGAGATCCAGTAAACTGTAGAATCTTCACTGTTTTGGTATAACTATATTTCATATGTTTGTACTTTTGTTCCGGCCATCTTGTTCCTGTAAGCTTCTGGGTAGTGCTGCATTACACATCTTGTATCATGGCTATGAGATTTGCTTTAGCTGCATATCTTCTGAAAATATCTTATATTCTATGTTTTTATTGGGCAGGATTTCATGAGTGGGAAGACTGTTTTCCGCAATCTTATAGGTATTCTTCTACCAGGGGTCAATTCAATTATAACTGAACGAACCAATGGAATTCATGGGCAACTTCTAGAAAAGGCTGTGCAACTTTCTTTGGAAATTATAATTCTTGTCCTGGAAAAGGATATACTTATTTCTGATTACTGGCGTCCTCTGTACCAGGTACCTATTCACTTTTCTCTCTAACTTCCCTCTGAATGGGTAGTTTAATTAATTGGTGCCTACCATCACTATTGTCATTATTACTATTTGTTGAAATTTTGAGATTCTTCTTGGTGAATTCTTTTTCCAATTCTGATTCCAAATAGTATACAACTTTAGGTTTCATGTCAAATTCATTGTTGTGCTTTTTGTTTGTAAGTATTTGCTTGATTATTCCCTGAAGGGAATTTTAAGTATTCGCTTGGTTACTCTCTTAAGAAATTGGGCTATATATATACTGTTGTCATACGTAAAATAAATGGAAAAATACACAATTACACAACATATTTACAGGCACCATTACAGCACATAATCATAGGTAAAATTACAGCAAGCATTATAAGACATTGAACAACCTAATCAGGCTATATTCTTTAATTTTTCAACTAATATGGTGTTTATTTAACCGCTAAGTATAAAGTATATAAGTTGTGTTTTTGACAAAGATTTATTGACAGCTAATTTACTGTTCTCTTTGTTTATGCCTAGTTGTTGGATGGTTGACCTTCAAATAATATTAATTTTTTCTCCTCTCTGTCTTGCTTGCAGCCGTTGGATATTATACTCTCACAAGATCATAATCAAATTGTTGCATTGTTGGAGTATGTCAGATATGATTTTCTACCGCAAATTCAGCAGTGCTCTATCAAAATCATGTCTGTTCTTAGGTATTCTCCTTGCTTTATTCTTTTTTATTTATTTTTGTCATGATTATGAATTGGTATTTGTTGTGTTTATCTGTATATATTATATTGCTTGTGAGCTTATTTTGTTAGAGGATTCATACAGCCGACCCCAACTGGTTTGAGACTAAAGCTTGTTGTTGTTGTTGTTGTTGTTGTGTTTATCTGTATATGTGTGGATATGTGTGTGCATGCATTTGCATCTATCTTTAAATGTGTGCATGTGCATATCTGTAATGTAAAGGAGGTGGAAGAGGAGCTTTGGCTGACATGGTTTGTTTGTGGGCCTCACGTATTTGCCTGTCTCGGTATTTTTTGGTCTTCAAGCCCATGCAAAGATATTTGACACTGGGATCATTACATGGATGACAGTTCTCGCATGGTTGGGCTGGTTCAGTTATTGTTAAAATCCAATGCTGCAAGCTGTTTGGTTGAGGATTATGCAGCCTGCCTTCAGTTGCGTTCAGAAGAGTGTCAGATTATAGAGAATAGTGCTAATGATCCAGGGGTTTTGATAATGCAGGCAAGTGATAAGTCTGGTCGTTGATTTGTTCCAACAAGTGCTACTGGTTCAACATGCTTTATATAATGCTTGCCTTAGTTACCTGTACTTCCTTGCAGCTTCTGATAGATAATATTGGTAGGCCAGCTCCAAATGTTACACATTTACTGCTTAAGTTTGATCTTGACACCGCAGTTGAACGAACAGTTCTACAGCCAAAATTTCACTACAGGTTTTTGTCTTTTTCAGGTTGCATGTTTCTTTTTAAATATATTCATATTTAGAGAATGATTTTTATATTTATGGTTTCACTTGTAGTTGCTTGAAGGTTATCCTTGAAATCTTGGAGAAACTTCTAAAGCCAGATATAAATGCATTGCTCCATGAGTTTGGTTTTCAGGTTGGATTCTCATCTAGTGGCAGTTGTTCTATAGTATTCTATTTTTGGTTATTTGTATTGTTGTGCTTCCTGTTGTAGTGCAAGGGTTTGACTATTTTGCCTTGTGCAGCTCCTTTATGAGTTGTGCTTGGATCCACTAACATGTGGCCCTACCATGGATTTGTTGAGCAATAAAAAATATCAATTCTTTGTAAAGGTACAACGTGAACTGCAAAACCAAGATTTATACTCTGATACTACCATTTTGTAGCTTCTTTGTGATAATCCTTATGGATCTTGCATTTGTAAAATCTTAGTTACCTTCATTGTGACAGCATCTCGACACTTTTGGTGTTGCTCCTCTTCCAAAACGAAATAGCAGCCTGCCACTTCGTATCAGTTCCCTTCACCAGGTTTCGTGCTATATACTGATTTTTTTTTGTCCATGCAACTATATTTTTATTGGTCCACTTTGCACTTGCTTTTCTACTTCTTATGTGGCAGTCAGCATATATTGGTTTTAGCTTAATGATACACATGCATGTCTCTTTATAACAAAAAGTTGGTCTCTTTTTTCTGTAGTGTGGTGGGCATTTCACAGTCTTGAAATAAAGATCTTATTCCTTTTTTTGTTTGAAAAATATTTTTGCTATGATCAAGCACTGAATAAAAGAAGAAAAATAGTGATTATTGAACACACCATATTTGGATTTAGGCAATGCTCACACCAGTTGCATTACTGTCTGGGTAATACAGATTTGAAATGAAGGGATTTCATTTTGATACTCTTGAATAAATTCCGCAAACAAGATGTATAATCCTTGGATTTTTTTTTTCATTTATGATATTTATGAATGTGATTTTGAAGTGGCTTTAAAATGTGTAATTTAATTACACTTGCAAATATTTGGTTGAAAATTGCTTTGTTTCTGTTTGCGCCCCCCCCCCCCCCTGCATGGCAGTGACCCTTTCCTTTCTATCTAGTCCAAATATTTATTGATAAAATTTGAACTAAAAACTTCCGAATTTACTATCGGAATGCAACCTTATTATGTTGATCCCACCATTAGGATCTTCTTTCCTTATTTTATGAAGTACTTCAAAATCTGCTGAAAAAAGTTGACTAATATTTGAATTTTTGCGCTCAAAATGTGCTGCTTTTCTCTTTCACCAAAAAACAACTTAATTTTTAATTAATTGCTAGTAATTTATTGCTCTTTCCAATTTGTTACATGACTTTCATGTTAAATTTATTTATTTTTTGTTGTCCCCCAGAGAGCATGGCTCTTAAAGCTCTTAGCTGTAGAGTTGCATTTTGGTGATATGGGCACACCTACTCACAGAGAAGCATGTCAGAATATACTTGCTCATCTTTTTGGAAGGGAAATAATTGAAATTGCGTCTGATCGAGTAGTTTCTGATTCTTTCACTTTTCAAAATGGCACTGAACATGCTGGAATCCAAGCAATTTGCAAGAGTAAGGTATTGAAAGATGCTTCTGACTGGTGTTTTTGATCGAGGACCCATACAGTATGTGTATTTATCATTCATATTGAGAATCAGTGGTTGTGGTTTTTTATTTTTGAACTGTTAGGAGTGTGATTGTTGATATTGTTTGTGAGCTTATTTTGTTAGAGGATCCATACAGTTGACCCCAATTGGTTTGGGACTAAGGCATGTTGTTGTTGTTGTAGTGTAGTTCCTACATGTCACACAGTCACATGCTATGTTTTATTTATACCTACCTTTATGTTTTGTTGTCTAGAAGACCCATTTGGTTAATAGTAGCTCCCAACTGTAAATGGCCCATACTCAGCATCTGTAACTGGTGGTTAAGCATTGGTAATTTAGCGGTTGGATTTTGATTAGGTTGCTTTTGAATACCATAATTTATGTAGGCATTTAGATACCTGCATTTGAAATTTGAATGTATGGTTAAGGACAATTATTTAAAATACCAAATCCTTGTATTTGTAGTTGAATGTTTCAAATAGTGGAGGCTTTAAAATTTTGAAGTTCAATTATTTCACCTGCATGCATGTGCCGATATTGTTTGGATAAGCATTAGCATATCTCACACTTTTTTGTTTGTGCTTTTCATTCAGTGCCTCTGATACTCATCTAGTGTGCTTGGTTGGTGGCCTTGGTGTCTTTTCAACGTATTTTCTTTAATGCATCTTTACAAAGTCCTATGTATTTGTTGTGTAATTGCTGCATTTCTTTAGTCCATGTTAAAAGGTGGTGAGCGTAGATTCTCTTCTACATGTCCATCTGTGTTATGAGGATGATCTGCCCTTTTTTTTCTTGTCTTACATGTATTTAGATTCTTCTTCTAATGTGTCTGGAGGTCAGTCATATTTATGTCCGCAATCCTTTTGCATTATGGATGCTTTATGGTAAAATCAAGTGTTAAAGCAACTATACCTATTGTTAAAAGAAGGGGATATAATTTTAAATTATCTCCCATGCTTTTAACATGGTATCAAAGCATCCTATTCAATGTTGGGCCTCCCATTTGTTTTTAGGCTAAGTCATGTTGACCCTCCCATCGCGCTCTAGTTGGTTTGAGCGTGTGAAGATATGTTGACTCCCGCATTGATTTGGAATATGGGTTGTGTGCCCCTTATAAGGCTTTGAGCACCCCTTCCCCCTTGAGCTAGCTTTTGGTGTGGGGTTAGCCCAACCTATTTTCTTAACACCTGTGGAAGTTAAATAAATGGTGTGGTTTTTTTTTCTTTGTTGTCTAGTTGTAATTTTCTGCAATTCTATAGGATGAATATTGTACTATTCTTCACAGGCAATATTGGAAATATTAAATACACCATTTATCCTTAAAGAGGACTTGTTGATTATTGTTAGATCAAAATCTATTTTGTCATTTTGATGGTGCTGAAAATTTGGCTGTTTTCCACTTTTATCAAATGAAGGTGTTAGAGTTGCTTGAGGTAGTCCAGTTTAGATATCCAGATACTACCATGAATCTTTCTCAGATCGTCTCCAATATGAAGTATGACTTGCTGGTAAGATCCTAGTGCTTGAAGAAGGGTCCTTGTATAGTTTTATTCTTTTTTTTTTTCCTCATGTGATGAGTTTTCATATGCGTTAGGCAGAGGACATACTTGGAGATCCAACTGCTTCTGGAAAGGGTGGTGTTTATTACTATTCGGAGCGTGGTGATCGTCTGATAGATCTAACTTCTTTTCGTGACAAACTTTGGCAGGTCCATTTCTGTGATTAGTTTGAGCTCTCAGAAGTCTTAAATGATTTGTGTAAAAATATTTTTTCTAGAACTTTTAACATGCTAACTTTCACAAAGGTTGGTGGTTCTGAGTTTCTGACATATTTTTTTTGCTCAGAAATTCAATTCATTGTATCCCCAGTTAAGTAACTTCGGCAGTGAAGCTGAGCTAAATGATGTAAGAGAGACTATTCAGAAGTTGTTGAGATGGGGATGGAAGTATAATAAGAACCTTGAGGAACAAGCTGCACAACTTCATATGTTAACTGGCTGGTCACAGATTGTTGAGGTTTGGAGTTATTCAAGAAGCCTTTTTGAGTTTCTTTTAAGTTCTATATCTGCAAAAAGGAATATTTTAAATCTTTTGAATCACTTTAATTATGCCTCTTGTTTGCATCCATGTTCTTTTTAGGTCTCTGCATCAAGAAGGATGTCTTCTCTGGAAAATAGATCGGAAGTTTTATATCAGTGGGACTCTTATTATAGCTGATTTTTTTTTTCTCCTTCCATTTTATTGATGGACGTTCTGTAATTGCTCTCTGATCATTGACAGGGTTCTTGATGCCTCTTTGAGTGCTTCTGCTTCTCCAGACTGTTCGTTGAGGATGGCATTCATATTGAGTCAGGTACAATTCATTCATCAAAACATTCCTCCTTTTAACTTGTCTTTTTAGCAATTTTTAGTATCTAATGTGGCTTTCTGTTTCTTGAGATGCCCCTAGGTTGCACTTACATGCATGGCTAAACTTCGGGATGAAAGATTTATATGCCCTGGTGGTCTAAATCCTGATAGTATCACATGTCTTGATATTGTAATGGTAAAACAATTATCAAATGGTGCATGCCACTCTATATTGTTTAAGCTAGTAATGGCAATTCTCAGAAATGAATCATCAGAGGCCTTGAGGAGACGGTATGTTCTTCTCTAACTGTGAAGCTGATGTTGTCAGTGTAGTTTGAACTTCTAGTTGCATTCTGACACATCCTTCCTCTCTTTCTATGGATGCACATGTGTTTTCTGGGGTTTCCAGCCAATATGCCTTGCTGCTTAGCTATTTTCAGTATTGTCAGCATACACTTGATCCAGATGTTCCAACTACAGTCATGCAATTATTACTGCTTACTGAGCAAGAGAGTGAAGATATGGACCTGCGAGAGGTGTGTAACTTAGACAATCCTGATTCCTCCTTTTTTTGTTTAATTAATGTCTTATGATTTTTGACCTGTTGGCATGTTTCCAGATCAACAGAGAACAGGCTGAACTAGCTCATGCCATTTTTTCCATATTAAGAAAAGAAGCTCAGGCTATCTTAGATTTGGTAGGCATCCTATTATATCATATATTTTGACGTCTGGAAGCTGACTGTGACTGTGAATGATGACTATATGCTATGCTTATTGTGAACTGGATTGCTTTTTGTAAGGCTATAATGGATTGTTAAACCGGTTTTCTTGTACAATCTTTTGAAAGGCTTAGTTGTTTACAAGCTATAGAAAATCCATATTCAATAACTTCTGTTTTTATGTACCGTTTGTTCAAACTTTTTAGTGGAAGTTGATTTTTTCTTAAATTGGTTCTTATCATTTTCCATTTCACCGTTTTGCCTCAAGTTCTCATTGCTATCTAGGATTGTTTTCATGTTTTTCTTGTTCTCCAGTGTAAATCTTAACCTGCTATTTTGTCTGTTCCCCATGCACCTGATCCCCTCTTTTCAAACTTAAATCTTCAGGTAATAAAGGATGCAACTCGAGGAAGTGAACCTGGGAAAACGATAGCACTCTATGTTCTGGATTCATTGATTTGTATTGATCATGAGAGATATTTCTTAAACCAACTTCAAAGTCGGGGATTTTTGCGGTCTTGCCTGATGAGCATCAGCAGTGTTTCCTATCAGGTGTTACTTCTCTGAGCCATAATATCTTCTGGTTCTTGGAAAAAATACATCTTTAAACACTACTTACTGATGGCTCATATTTGATAGTGCATGTTGGCCTAAGTGGGAACTTGCCAATCTGAAAACCTTTCACTAAAAGACTTAATAGGAAGATTACAAGAATGTGGATAATATATTCATTGAGAAGCTTTTCTTTGACAGATGCACATGGTTAAAAAATTTTTGTCATTCCAACTTTCTATCATATTATCCTTGCCTTTGTTTTTGCCGAAAAAAAATTGAAATGAAATTGAATGCATATGCATGTATATACGCTGTTTTTATAAAAAAAAAAAACTCTTACCAATCCTACTGCCCCCCAAGTAGATAAAAACTTTTTAAAAACTCGTCCACTAAATATTTGAATTTCTCTCTGCATGTATGTTAGTGTGTGTACTTGGCCCAAGATACACAAATAACAAAGAGAAGGAACAAAAGGAGCTCATACATCATAGAAAAATAACTTCAACACTCATCTCCACCCACTTTTCACGGTCAATGTTGTTAGGGTCCAGTCCTTTGTTTGTCATATTTATTGCTTGTAAACTTTTCAATTGAGATGTGTCTATGGATTTCCACTTTTATAGGACCTTGTCACTGTCTACTGTCTACTTGATATAGTCTCGAGTTGTTTTTGTTAGTTGGATTAATATACATATATTATTTTATTTAGGATTTTAGGCATTCCATAGACTCATTGCAGCGAGCATGCACTGTTGAGGCTGAACTTGCATTATTGTTGAGAATTAGCCATAAGTACGGAAAATCTGGTGCACAAGTTTTATTTTCAATGGGTGCTTTGGAGCATGTAGCCTCTTGTAAGGCAGTTAATTTGCAGGTATTAATATTTTCTATCTTCCCATAGTTGCATTTTGTGGCACTTAATTTCATGTAGACTCAATCTAACCTACCTAGCAGGGAAGTCTGAGACGGCTTGACCCAAAGCTTCGACGAAATATGGCTGTGGATATTGACAAACAACGTATGATCACAACTCCAATATTGAGATTGGTTTTTTCGTTGACTTCATTGGTTGATACATCTGATATTTTTGAGGTTGGTCACCTTTCTTGTTTTGGCTTTTGCTTTCTTGTGCAGTCTATTTCTAGTCGAGACAATTTTGGTTGGCCAATCATAATAGTGTTGGTTTTTTCATACGCTGTTCAGCTTGAGTTTGGTGTCACTGTTTTAGATTCTCTTTTTCCTTTTAAGTTTATTCTTTTTCATTATGTTCAAAAAGCACTCCTTTCTCAATTTTTTTTTTGTGTTTGGTGCAGAAATGTAGCCAAGTTGATTTGAATTGTGTGTGTGGCAGGTGAAGAACAAAATTGTTCGTGAACTTGTAGGTTTTGTCAAAGGACACCAATTGTTATTTGATCAAATTCTTCAGGAAGATATTTCTGAAGCAGATGATTTAACAATGGAGCAGATAAATCTTATTGTTGGCATTCTTAGCAAGGTAAGGACCTTCAAGAAAGTGTGAATTGTGATTATACTCTTAAAATGGTGAAATAAACTGATTGGCCTTTTCAGCTAATTAAAAGATTGGGTTATTAATGTGACTGGGTGTGATAGAGGTCCAGAAGAAGAGGATCCAGGCCCAGAACAGTTGATACTTTACAGAAGAGAAAGATTCTAATAACATGCAGGGGGGCATTAGCTGGCAAAGGCACTGCTCTGTTAGGGAGAATTGCAGAGGAAGAGACACAGAAAAAGGGTCAGCTAGGATGATTCTGAGGCTATATAATACAGAAGTAATCTATAAGAGAGGAGCAGGAAGTATCTTGTTCTGGACCTCTATCAGGGTGGGCTGTTAGGCATTGGTATCTATAATGTGGTTGAAAATGTGAATGGTCCTCAAATAATCTGTAATTGTCTGTCTCATTGTGGAATTTGTCTGTAGTTCTTGCTTCCCCCTTTCTCATACTTATATTTGCTCTTTTCTTGTCTCTAGGTATGGCCATACGAGGAGAGTGATGAATTTGGTTTTGTTCAAGAGCTTTTCAGTATGATGCATGCTCTTTTCTCAGTTGAGTCAGAGACACTTACTTTAGGGAGATCAGTGCAATCTCCAGAGGTATATGCTCATATTTCTTTTAGAGAAAACTACTTAAAACAGAAGCAAAATATACTGGGGTTTATTCATCTTTAACTTGTTTGGTTGTTTTGTTGAAAAATTATCAGACCAAGAGGAAGTTGGAATTGAACTCATCTCGGTTGTGCTTCAGCCTGAGCTCTTATCTCTATTTTCTGGTCACAAAGAAATCTTTGAGACTCCAGGTGTATGCACGAACATTGAGCAAATAGCCATTTTGCATAAATTCTGTACTTTGTGAAACTTGTGTTATTATCATGCTTAATCAATATATATATGATATTTATGGTGAATATTATGTACCACAGGTTTCAGACCACCCTATTGATTACCATTCTCCTGCTGGGCTGCAGCAGCCCACATTGACTTTACTTGGTTCTCTCCTTAGTTCTGTGACAAGTTCCCTTGAAAGAGCAGCAGAGGAAAAATCCTTGCTACTTAATAAGGTGATGCATCATTAAAAATAAGCAATATTCTTTTTATCCCTACTATACTGCTTAAAGCTCCTTTTGACCAATAGTTAAAAATGATTATGATTTTGTGATGTTGCAGGTTCGAGATATAAATGAGCTATCAAGGCAGGAAGTAGATGAAATTATTAACATGTGTGTTCGGAGAGAGTATGTATCATCATCTGATGATATACAGAAAAGGTTACCTTGTTTTTTCCTTCTTTTGTCTACTCCTATTTGATGCTTTAATTTTATTTTTGTTATTTTGTTTGTATGCTGGAACACAAGTTAATACCCTGATTTCTTGAAGTAGCTCCATAAACTGGAGTTTCTAAAGATTCATGCTTCCTTCTGAATTCTTTTACAGGTATCTATCTTAAGAAAAATAAATGCTAATCTACGTCGTTCCTGGTGAGAGTTTGGTGGGACATGGATTACTCTACAACCTAGGGGAAGAGGGAGCGGGGTGATCTCCTACACTCCCTTGACACCACCCCAAAAAATAAAAAATAAAAAATAAAAAAAAGAAAAGGAAAAAAAGGAAGGATAAGGAAAAAAAGCCCAATATTGTGTGCTTTGGCTGCTGTTAGTCGATAATTCACAGTTAACGTGTCCTCCTCTCCACTGCCATCATATGTTTAACCACCAAAGAGTTGTAGTATCTATCTGACGGGGAAAAGGAATGATGGATGCTTGCCGTTTTGAACACCTTAAGTGTATTTGTTTGCAGACCTTATTGTTCTCACATGAAGTCTATTATTTTCTTTACTTCCTAATAGCATTCTTGTGGGGGCATGAATTGGATATAATTTATTGGATTCATTAATTGTTTAAGTACAAGGCTTTAGCATACTCTCAACCTGATTTTTTTCTCCTCAATTGGTGATATTTCTTGTTGTCTCATTGATCTTTTGATTCTATGAATGAGGTGTAGAATGATTGTTATTTGCAATTAAGTGGTTCATATCTGTCTAATGGAAATTGACCTCTAATATCTTTTTCTCACCCTCTCAATTTGGTTTCATTGTGCTGTTTCTATGGTCATCACAGTGGAATATGATAGGAATATGATTTTCATGTTTCTGAGTAAAAACTATCAACGTGTTCTCTTATTTGCAGGAGGTATATTGCAATGGTAGAAATGTGCCAGGTGGCTGGCAATAGAGGTCAGCTAATTACCATATTGCTTCCACTAGTGGAGCAATTGCTAAATGTTATTCTCATTCACTTTCAAGACAGGTCCCTCTCTCTCT
>CAOGCB010880655.1:0-10227 GCA_948266635.1 Cnidoscolus chayamansa | reverse complement strand
GTGGGTGGGCTCCTTGTGGGCACCGAGTTAAAGGCCTCCCACTTGATTATCGCTGGGTCACCGTGATTTACCCCTCCACAATCCTGTCGGGCCGGGGTGTGGGGGCCCCTAAGGTGAGGGTATATCACCTTTTGGTACAAGCTTTTATGCTATCAAGATTGAAATTGCACATTTACTAAAAACTCAAGTTTTAGCATAATAACAAGCATTCAATCTTACAACTGGCTCTAAGCCAAGTTGATAGGTTAGCAAGTGTTGGGGAAGGAAGAAAATTATTGGCCAGTAAGTCAATATTCTGCCCAAATTCTTTTAATATATAACGCTTGAGATGCCATATTATAAGTTGAAATTGAGTATTTGCTAAAAATTTTAACTTGTGGCACAGTGGTAAATACTCTATTCTACAAATATAATTAATATATAATAAGAGTTCTATTATTTGATATATTATTTACAACTGAAATGATATCAAAGATTTACACGAGGAATTAGGATCAGGGATAATTCATAAAATAGATAATATAGCAACATGATGAATTTATTTATAATGTAAAGTAGGAGCAGCAGCATTCTTTCTTTTGTCCCATTGACTATGCTCACTGCTTGGACTATTGAAGCCTAAACTGGTTAGGGCTTTATTGGATGCAAGAAAAGCGGATTTCTGGCTAGTTGTGTTAGCAGTATTCTTCTTTTTAACTCTACACGATCAATATCCTCAAAATGCAATAGGTGCTAAAGAGTAGTCTTGCTTAACACTAATCTATATGATCAATATCTTCAAAATGCAATATGTCAACCCTAGATGGCTTTGCAAGGCTAAATTTGGATCTTGAAAATATTTTTAGCACTTTTTTAATATTTGGACACTAAAAAAAAAAATCAATCGGTAGAAAATATTTTCATGATTAAAGGAAAAAAATGAACTGGAAAATAACTATTTCTTTTTAAAAGAAGATGTTATTTTTTAAATTTTAATAATCTTGTTAACGTTTATATATATAAATTTATTAATATTTTTAATTTTTAATATTATAATTAAATAATAAAAAATAAATTATTTTTTAAGAAATATTTTCCATAAAAAAATATTTTACACAAAAAATATTTTTTAGATACAAGGGAAACGAAACCTTACGCATTGTATTATTTAGGTAGAAGGTATAACAAAGTAAAAATATAATGTCAATAAAAAAACTCCATCCTTATTATGTAAAGGAATGTGTTTTAGTATTTAAATATCGACAAGAATCAAAGATTATAAGTATTAAGAAAGAAATTCTTATTTATCAAAACTTCCAAAACCAACTAATTTGCAGTGTTGAGAGTGATGGTTTTAGAGATTTTAAAAATGTCCAAAAATCTTAGCCTTCTTAAAAAACTCTGTTCCTAAACAAACGACTCGGTCATTACTTTAAGAACTCATACCTTATACCTAAAAACTTCCCACCAAACAAATTGGTAACAGTGTTCGTAAGTTTTTGTTTGGATAAAAAAAAGGAAAATGTAATGTTTAATTCATGGAATAAGAATGACATGACATTAATCAATTTCCATGTTTGGAAGTTTTCAAGGGAATAAATAGAATTTTAAAATATTTTAAAAAATATTTAAAAAAATTTAATATAATAATTTTACCCTCAATATGGAAAATCTTTTTTATAATCCATTTTAAACTTTCATATTCCATCATTTGTATCATCCGATTGATGAAGCACTATCCTTTCCTTTTCTATGAAACAAAAATCTAAAACATAGTCTTATTTCCAAAATGCTATTGACAACAAAGATTAAATTGCAAAATAATAATAATAATAATAATAAAGGATAGATTTTCGCAGGAAAAAAAAAAACTTAGGGTATTTTTGTAATAAATATAAGTAAAGCACATAACAGTACTTACAGAGATTACTAGAAGTTCCCGCAAAGGACCTCCTCTACGAGTCCAGAGGAGAACTTCCCGGCCAGTATTACTAATATCATCCTTAAGAAGAGGAGCATTCTCCGTCAAAGAGTTATTGATCCTCATCAGTAGCGATTTTGATCTGTCGAAATCAGGAGAAAAGACAGTTGATAGCATTCGATGTAACACGTGGTAAAGAGTCTCCTCCTCGTGAGAAGTTTTAATCCCATCCGTTTCAGGCAGTCCTTCCATGGCGGAGAAAAATAGTTTCCGGCGGAAGAGAAAAAGAGAGAGAGAAATTGAAGTAAGAGTGAGTACAATTTAGTAGGAGTTCATCAAAAGATTTGTGGTTTTCTAAATAATTCGAAATTCAGTGGGCACTAGCCTATCTTAATTCAACACGTGGAGAGCTTTAATAGCTATTCAATTATTTCTAAATAATTAAACATTTTAATAAAAGTAAAAATTAAAAAACAAAAAGAAGTAAAGTGATTTGAAATAACAATAAAAAAATATTTTTTAAATTAGACTATAAATTCAAATTTAAATATATTTTATTGGTGAATTATTTTTTAAATTTCTTTATTTATATTTATATATATATATATATGCGCACGTGCAATTAAAAACATGAACAGGGCACGTTGGCATGTGCGAACAAACATGCCTCCTCTCTTAGATCAAATCTATTACGAGTGTAGCTTTTTCTATATATTTAATTTTAAATTAAATTGTATTAATAAATTGTATTAATAAATTAATAAAAAATTATTATAGTCTTATTTGTTATAAAATATATGTAAATACTTAATATTATTTATCATTTTAATTAATTATTTTACGTACTTTATTAATTATTAAGAAGACAAAAAGTAGAAAACCTCAAAAAACAGTGTGATGGGTGGGTGAGGCTTACGAGTAGTGGATCAATTTCTTGGGCCTAATTTGGACTTTCATATATAAAATGCCTTTACATAAGTCTTTAGATTGGGCTTTGTGCGGATCCGAACATAAAATGATTGAAATTCTTAAAATATATATTTTTTTTAAAAAAAAAGAAGTGTAAAAAAAGTAATTTATTTAAACATAAAAGATATATAACTTTCGATCATTATCTATACATATATGTGATAGTTTCAAATCATATGGATATTATATAAAAATGGGTCCATAATAATTGTTTTCTTTTTTCCATAACAAATTATAAAATATATATTAAAAAAATTTTCCCAACGTAGAAGCAATCTATGAATGTCCAACAAACACTGAAAAACATCTGAGCATAACATCAAGCACCCAACACCTTCAAAAGCAAGACAACGTCTGTCTTCAAAGCATAGTTTTTTATCCATTCCCCTTCTGTCCTCAAAGCATTGCTTTTTTTGCATAATTAGTAGGTTAATTATCTATTCATGAATCACCACCTAACTAAAACTATATGACTTGCCTCTTACCCTTAATAAAAAAAAAACCCATGTCTAAAATAATAATAATAATAGTAGTAGTAAAGTCTATGCCTAGGTTAGATAACGGCTTTAACAAGAAACAAATGAAAGTGGGTGGTTAACAACCTTGTGTTTCATGTTATGCCCTTTTTTTTCAGACAGTCATTACCTGTCGGGAAGTGACATAAAGATATGTTGATTCATTTTTCCCTTTGGACAACTCAACCGAGTTGCTTGAATCCTTAGTTTCTCACTTTGATTTTACCAGATAAGACACAGCTTTGTACTAATCGATAGTTGTAATTCCCATGCCTTTTTTTTTATTATTTTATAATCTTAAAGTACTGTTATTCTTAGAGTTTAGAATATCACATGATAGAAAAAAAAAATACATAAAAAAGATCAAGGCATACAAGGAGAATTGCATTAGTTTTAAGTTGCATCCTATTACATTCTTAGATTTTATAAACAAATATAACAAAAAATATTTATAATAACAAAAGTTAAATAATTATATTTTTATACTGTATTTAATCCAAGAACAAGAACAAAAACGGAATACAAAAAAAAGAAAAAGAAAAGAAGAAATTATATCACAGGACCATATGCATAATGGAATATATAGTAGAAAATAGGGAGGATAAGCAGTAAGTCAGCGTCTAGCTTAGTTAATATAAATGATGAGATGGATATTATATTACTCATAGATTGATATAGCAAGAGGAGAATTGAAGGAACATATGGTCGGGTATGACAAGTATTTGTGCACGAGAGGGAGATTTAATCAGAAAGTTTGGTGCAAGAAAGCATGCAAATGTCTGAGAATGTTTGTGATGTAGTAACAGAAGGGACTCAGACAATTACAAATCTCCAAACTTTGATTTTTTCTCACTTTCTATAAATTCAGTTCAATGTCTGTTAATGCTTCGATCCCATCTGATTTAGAGACCTAACTATACATGGAGAAAGCACATGCAAAATCTGCTCTCAAGGTTGCTTTTCCTTTTTATATGCGTGAACTCTGTACATGCTCTCTTATCTTTCTTTCTTTCTTTTTTTTTAATATTTCCCATCTTTATCTTTAGGGCAAAACTCTTTTCTATATGTCCATGCTGACATAGGTATGAGAGTCTCTGTTAAGTGTAAATGTATGCTGTGTAGGTGTATGGGTACAAGAAATGTTGTTGAAGATACTAAAAATGAATTAAGAATTTAAATATAACATTTTCCTTGGCTGTCACAGGCAAATGATGAAGCCAAGGAGAGCCTCTATGACAAATCCAAGGTAAAATTTGATTTATACTTCAACTTTATCTATATATCTCTCTCACTCATTTGAGAGGCTCTGTAATCACAGGCAATCCCAAAGACTCCAGCCAAGGAAAATACTAGGCCCCAAGAATTCAAACTTCACACTGAACAAAGAGCTTACAAACGTGCAATGTTCAATTATTCTGTGAGTAGAATGAGCTGGTGTCATTCAGAACTCTTTGGCTAGCCATCAAAGATTCAAATCTTGATAATCTCTTTTCTAAACTTGTAACTGATGATAATGCAGGTTGCAACCAAGCTATACCTTATGGAACTACAAAAGAAACAAATAAAGAAGGTCCAAAAGGTACTTATTTGTACACACGGAGGTGAGAATACATATAGTGGATTTGCTGTAGCTTTAGTAAAAATGATATAATTTCTGGAGCAGGTCATAGAAGAAGAGGAGATTCGCATGCTCAGAAAGGAAATGATTCCAAGAGCCCAGTTGATGCCTTTCTTTGATAGACCTTTCTTTCCACAAAGGTACGTGTAAAAACAATGCGACAGTGATTTTGAAGCTGCTGGTTCATCGAGTTTTCCACTTTTATTCAGAATTGCAACACAATACCATTTGTATTTGCTTTTCCTGCAGATCAAACAGACCCTTAACAATACCAAGAGAGCCAAGTTTCAAGACGTTGAACAGCAAGTGTTGGAGCTGCAACTCAGGAAATGAACTCTACCATTTTGAACGTGCCCAAGCTTGGAACTACTAGTTGAACCACTGCACTTATCCTAGCAATAGGGAAAATCTGTTAAAATGTAATCTTGATGGTGTTTCTGTACAACAACATAATAGATCTCTTTTAGGGTGTGATGTCATTACATAGTTGGCCTTTTCCATAGCCATATCCCTCCTTTCAATGGGTTTAATAACTACTACTTTTTTTTATCTTCAACGAGTAAGCACCTTTTTTTTTTTGTGGCTCCATTTTTGCATGGCTAGTTTCCAAAAATAGCCGGATTGAGGCTATATCAAAAGGAACTTCACCTTATTCACTCACAAAAATAAAAATATAATTATCTTGTTTTTATAGATATTTAAATATTGATAATTTAAATAATTAATAATTTATTTTATCAATTATTTTTTTATAATATAATTAATAAATTTTATTGATATTTTATTAATATCGTATTTCTCCCACTTGACCGACTCTTATAACTTCTATCTATTTATTTACCCACCTATTTCTCGCCACCCTCTTTCTCACTTAGTCGGTCGTCAATCTCATTTCTCTCTTGTTTCTTCAATCAAGCCTTGCCCTCTCGTCGCCGTTGATTATTTTCACTCAATGTCACAGAAAGCACGCCTCCAGTAGAACGAACTCAATCTCTGTTTGGTGTTCTGTATCTTCTTGGGTTACCCAAGGGAAGCCAGTGGCATTGTTGTTTCAAGATTGGCTGTTTTCTTTTCTTTTGCTCTCGCGCCTTCTCCTCAACACTTCCATCTCGTAATTCTACTCTATATTGCTCAAGTAACGACCCAAAATATTTCCTTCGAAGCCGATGAAAATCATGGCCTCCTGAAATTCTCTTTTCGTATGTTTATCTTCAAGACTTCAATTTTTGTTAGTTTAATATAATTTCTTGGCATTGTAACTAATGAAAATTTCGAATGAAATGCACTAGAAGCGCTTGATTTGGTTTGGAATGAAAAAGATTGCAGAAAGATTGTCTTGAGAGTCTGTAATATGAAGTTTTATATTTTTTAGGTGATAAATCTGTATATTTTGTTTTCTTTCTGTTTCGCACTATTTCTCTTCGCATTTTCTTGCTGGCCAAACACTTCACAAAATCAGTTCGCTTTTTGTTGTAACGTTGAGAAATAAAAACTAGAAGTTTTTTATTTGGTTTGGAATGAAAAAGATCGCAGAAAGATTGTCTTGAGAGTCTGGAATATGAAGTTTTCTATTTTTTAGGTGATAAATCTGTATATTTTGTTTTCATTCTGTCTCGCACTATTTCTCTTCGCATTTTCTTGCTAGCCAAATACTTCCCAAAATCTTGCAAAAAAAAAAAAAAAAAAAAACCCAAAATCAGTTCGTATTTTGTTGTAACGTTGAGAAATAAAAACCGAATTGATTTATTAAATCGGTTCGGTTCGATTTGCGAATGTGTGATATTTCGGTTCCATTTTTTAGTTCGGACCGAAGGTGGGGCTTGTTCTTTGCTTGCGTAAATAAAAAAAGAAAGAGGAAAGGCGAAAGGTCTAGCGCTCTCTCAACCATCACAGAAAACCTTTTCTTTCCGTTATTTTTGCCGCCGCCCGAAAGAGTTAAACAAAAACCCCAACCCACTTGAACTTAGAACGCAAAAAAGAAAAATGGAAAGCGGCAGCAATAAGGAGCAAATAGTGGACATGCGATCGGTTGTGGAAGCTATTTCCGCCGACGACGATAACGACAACGATGCTCCTCTTTACGAGGTCGAAAGCCTTTGTATGCGTTGCGGAGAAAATGTAATAGCTCTCTCTTATATATGTGTTATGTGTGCGTATGCGTAAATTTGAGTTCTAAAAGTGTGTGCTGCCTAAGTTTCTGCATTTGTACTTTGATCTTTATCTTTTTTTTGGGGCTTGGCTTCTTCTTCTTCTTCTTCTTCTTCAGATTTTGTAAATAGTTATATATGACAGACGACTCTATATTTTATTTTTATTATACTTTTTCTACAGGGAATAACAAGGCTTTTGTTGACATTAATCCCACATTTCAGAAAGGTACATCTCATATGTTTTTGCTACTTAGTTATGCACATTTTTGGCCAGTCTCTACTTCGAGAGTTTATTTTGTTTATCTTCTAACCGAGTCCAATTTGTGCTTTTGCAACCGACAAATTGTAGATGGGTAAATTTATCCCTTCTTAGACACCATCTTGCCTCATTCCCACTAATTAAATGAGCCTTTCAGTGTTGAGCTAACTAAGTGGTTTGCATTATAGAACAAATTGTGCTAAAATATACTTGCTTGCAGATCTTGTTATCAGCTTTTGAATGTCCACACTGTGGCGAGAGGTAACCTCTTGTGCTTCTTTTAAGATGTGAGAATTTTAATGTTATATAGTTAAAAGATGCCTGCTGAATAACCTCTTTCCCCTCTCGTTATTTTTCTTGCTAGGAACAACGAGGTCCAGTTTGCAGGTGAAATCCAGCCACGGGGCTGTTGTTATCGCTTGGAGGTGTCATTAGGCGATCAGAAGGTTGTCACAACCATTAGAAAATGCTTATAACTTCTAATGTATTTCACGTGTATCTAGGCATACTGAATAGTTTTTCACTGAGTTAAATTAGATTCCACCTTATGATGATATTATGGTGAAATGAGTATGACAGATATGGATAATAAATTCATAGGTAATTTTGTTATGATATTGACTATTTATTATTAATTTGTACATTATCTTGATGATTTAAGGCTGTGTTCCCTTGCCTCAAAATATTGCCTCTAACTAAGTATTAGCACTCAAGCACAATTCAGGGATTGAAGTATGACTGACAGCAATATTCCCACTTCCTACTTTATACTCATTGATTCTTTGAATGCATGTGGTCATTCTCAGGAGTGCTTTCTTTTATTGTGTGGTTGTCTGCCAGGCTTTCTATCAGATCATTTATTAGTTGACCTTGCTTGTGTCAAAACTCTCTGTAGCAATTATAGTATCATTCTAAAATTATTTTGTTGCGTATTCTCTTTGTTTTGATATGTTGTTTTTGTTCACTTCTCTTTCCTTTTTTGATCTTTGTTCTCTACATGTTAGAATGTGCTAATTATGGTTTTTTGAGTTTATTTTCCATTGCTTTGGTGTCCATACGGAATGTGTAAATATGTTATCTACTTCTCTTTTTTACTGAGATTTAAGGAAACCGTCTGACATAATGTCATTGTCTTTGAAATACAGGTGCTTAATCGACAAGTAGTAAAATCTGAATCTGCCACCATAAAGGTGGGTTCACTTAGTCTGACTTGTACAATCCAATGCATTTGTTCACTTACGTTTTTTAACTTCTTATGTTCTATTTACGTTATAACTTTTGTATGCCTGTTTATTTGATTAGTTTTGTAAGGCAGAATTAGATTGATTATTCTGCAAGCTAGATTGGATCCTTCCTTTTCATTTAAGCCTGATCATTGTAGTTCTTTTTACAATCTGCCTGTTGTTTCCCCTCTTCTCTGTTTTTCTAGCATTCTTAGACATGCAAGTTCTGTCCTTTCGCAACTGAAGGTTAAAAATTTAGACTTTGTATGTATAAGTTTTCTACTTGTTAGCCTGTGGTTTCAGACAAGCATTGCTTCTTTAATTTCAGAGAATGCAAGCATCCTGAATGCAGTGAAAATTAATGAATGCATGAATGGCTGTTCATATTAAATCCGTCTTTGGCTCTTGGCTTATGGGTGAGATTTTCTTTTAACAGAAAGATTGAACTGAGCTGATGAAATTCAGTTGATTTCAGTTTAGGGATTATGGTTCAGGTTCAAGTTGTTAGTGTTTGATAATTTTGGGTTTCTAATCATTGGTCCGTTTACTCCAAAAAAATTTAACCAAAATATCCCTTTTTTTGGTTAATCTAAATTAATCATATAAATAATAAATTGTGATTTTTTTTTATTTGCAATTGAATTGAAATGTCTTTTAATTATCTAAGAGTTGACTTAATAATTAAGAGTTTTTGAGAGTTTGAGAACTTTACGTATTTAATTCATCATAAGGTTGTGATTTCTTTTCATTTTTCTATCTGTCTATCCAGATTCCTGAGTTGGATTTTGAGATTCCTCCAGAGGCACAACGTGGCAGCTTGTCAACAGTATCCCCTTCAATTCTGTTTTAAGTTGCTTTTATTTGGCTGTGTTCTGAGTGCCTTTGTTTTGTAATGATTAATGACTGTCTTTAAACTTCCCTCTGCTGTTCATCAGTTGTGGAACACTTCAGTGATTGTGCTATATTTCTAGATTTGCACGTCATCTGGTGATGTAACCATAATATGGATTTTCTCACATCGACAAGTGTAAAATACAGTAATAACTAATAACACAGTGGAAGCTATATATATAATAGAAAAAAATGCAAGAATGAATGAGTTCCCCCATTTTGTGTTTTAAATAATGATCTGTAGTCATGTTAACTACTTCTTAAGCAATCAACTTGAGAAGGGAATGCAGTGAATAAAATTATTAGTTGCTTTGGATAAACTTTATGAGAGGGCCTTTGTGAATTCCTGAAATAGTGTTTGATATATTAGCTAGGTTGCTGGTCATTGTCATTAATTAATCAGCCGTGAATTTTAATGCCTTTTTGACATGAGTTGCTCTATATTTTAGATACCTGTTCCAATTTTTGTCATATGTACCTAGAGTATTCTTGGAGCGTGGCAGAAATGAGAATGTTAAGATGGATGTGTGGCCATACTAGATTAGTTTGGGACTAAGGCTTTGTTGTTGTTGTTGTAGATAATGTGTATTTATTTATTATAAAATTTTAAATTAATTTGTTATATTTTATTATTAAAATAAACAAATTTATATATAATTATTAAAAGAAAAATGTATATATGATAATTAATATTTTTTTTTG
>CAOGCB010880637.1:0-14181 GCA_948266635.1 Cnidoscolus chayamansa | reverse complement strand
AGTTACAAAATCTGCAGATAGAATTAGGAGTGTCAGGAAGAGTTCTCTCGCAGATGGAGCAAGCTCTGTAAGAAAGGTTGGAATGGTCGATGGCTAGTACTGTACACATTACTGTTGTGGGTTTCTTACCCTCCATGGCCTCTCGCTTTCTGGGATTTCTTCCCTAAGCTCTAGAGAGTTACTGTTTTGGCAAGGCAGAGCGAAAGACATCTATCATCTCCATTGGCGCCGACTACTAGTAAAGAGGTAGCTTCGATTGGTATTGCTGGCAGGGCTAATTAAAAAATGTAGAATTACTGAAAATTAATAATTAATTTCTATATTTTTAAAATTTTATTATTTTAGAGAGTAAATAGTTATTATTTTAAAAATTATAAAATTAAATAATTATATATTAAAATTGTTTTGATGACAACATTTTCTACCGATTATAATCCAATAGAGAAAGGAGCAAAGAAAAATATATGTTCTCCATTCTCCGAGATGGCCATTAAGATTGTTTGATCTGGTGTGAAATGCAGAGGTTTTGGGAGGACTTGTCCCATATATGTCAACCATGAGTGCTCCTTAGCTGTATGAATAAAGACAAAGCCATGCTTCGGACTTTTGCAAAGTATGCGTGGAAAAGGGAAACTTGAGATTTTTTTCCTTAACCTGCAATGGATCACATATGGAAGTATAGCATATTATCATCCCCTTGAAACCCAACACCCATTACAATGATGGACAAGAAAAGCATCCATTTTTATCTGGTTTTTCTTCATCTCTTATCTGGGTTTCTATCTCTCGACTCCATGAATGTTCAAAATAGTTGCCTTCAGATGGAGAGGAAAGTGCTTTTGGACTTAAAACAAGCTTTCGTAGATCCCTCTGATAGGCTTTCTTCTTGGATAGGTGAAGAATGCTGCAAATGGGTCGGGTTGACTTGCGATAATCTTACAGGACATGTCATAAAGCTTGATCTTCGGAACCCATTTCAAAGTGATGAAGCTGGACATCAAGAATCAGCTTTGCAAGGTAAGATTAGTTCCTCTTTGATTTACCTGGAAAATTTAGAATACTTAGACCTCAGTCTGAATGATTTTGAAGGGAGCAAGATTCCAGATTTCCTTGGCTCCTTCAGAAGTTTGAACTATCTCAATCTTTCTCATGCATCATTCAGTGGGAAAATACCTCCCCATCTGGGAAATATGTCGAGCTTGCATGTTCTTGACCTTCATGCATTTTCTGATTATCACTTGTTAAATGCAAAAGACCTTCACTGGTTAACTGGACTTTCTTCTTTGGAATACCTTGATCTTGGAGGAATTGATCTAGGCAGCATTGTCAATTGGCTAGATGTAGTTAACATGCTTGATTCTCTGCTGGAACTAAGATTGCAAGACTGCAATCTGCAGAACTTTCCTCATTCCCTTACATTTGTTAATTTTACATCACTTTCAGTTATTGATCTCTCCAGAAATCTCTTCAATTCGCCAATGCCTGCTTGGCTCTTCAACCTTACTAGTCTTGAAGAGATTCTTTTTAGCTCTAGCAATCTGACAGGTCACCTTCCGAACACCTTCACAAATATGATTTCCCTTCAGCATCTGGATTTATCTAATCAGTTCTTGGAAGGTTTACTCCCAAGCAGCCTAGGAAATCTCTGGAAACTACGGTCACTGATATTGTCATCCAACAACTTTACTGGGAATGTGATTAAGTTTGTGGATAGTTTATCAAGAAATAATAGCTTGGAAGTGTTAGATTTGACACAAAATAAACTTCATGGAGAGTTACCTGTTTCTTTGGGAAATCTCACCAGCCTGCGATCTCTCATCTTACGGCAGAATATATTCTGGGGTTCGTTGCCTGAGGCTATTGGAAGTTTGTCATCCTTGGAAGTTCTAAGCATGTTTGGCAATCCAACAAATGGTAGCATTCCAGAAAGCATTGGACAACTTTCCAAGCTAGTTGTTATGAATTTTGGACAAACACTTTGGAAGGGTACCATTTCAGAGAGGCATTTCCTGAATCTTTCACGATTAGAAAATCTAGAAATATCATCAACATCTCTCAAGAAATCACTGAACTTCAATGTGGATAGCCAGTGGAACCCTCCTTTTAAACTCAAGTCCATCATACTCGCACACATCCAAGCAGGTCCATTGTTCCCTGAGTGGATTCAAACTCAAAATGATTTAATCAGATTATTCCTCAATGATATTGGGATTTCTAGCACCTTACCAGAGAGCTTTTGGAGCTGGTGTTCACAGCATATTTATGACCTGGATCTTGCACATAATCAAATAAGGGGCACATTACCAAGATCATTGCATTTCCATTATGCAGCAAATGTATATTTGATTTCCAACCAGTTCAGAGGCTCTCTACCACTGTGGTCTAACTTGCGTCGCCTTTATCTTTGGGGAAATTCTTTTTCAGGTCAAATTCCTGAAAACATCAGCGAGATCATGCCAAAGCTACAGGATTTAGATATTTCAGAAAACTATCTCAGTGGTGGCATTCCACCTTCCATTGTCAACATGAGGTATTTGAACACACTTGTTCTTTCATCCAACCAGTTGTCTGGACAACTTCCTAGGAACTGGAGTCCACTTCATCGCCTACAAGTTCTAGATGCATCCAACAATAATCTCTCTGGTACTATTCCTAGTTCAATAGGTTTTCTTCATTCACTCAGACTCCTAAGCTTCAGCAAGAACAAATTATCTGGCAAAATCCCATCATCCTTGCAAAATTGTACAGGACTCTGGAACCTTGATCTTAGTGAAAACAGATTGTATGGAAACATACCAACATGGCTAGGAAACATAACTTCCCTTCTCATCCTGCATCTGCGGTCGAACTTCTTTGCCAGTGAAATTCCTACACAGCTATGCCATCTCTTGAATCTTCATGTATTGGACCTTGCAGACAACAATTTATCAGGGTGGATTCCGAAATGTCTGGGAAATTTAAGTGGAATGATCGCCGATGTTCCATCTGAACTAGTCAACCTATATCAGGGGCGTGTGACGATTGTAACTAAGGGAAGAGAGCTTGAATACAGCAGCACACTTTCACTGGTAAAGATAATTGATCTTTCATCCAACAATCTGACTGGTAAAGTGCCTGAAGAGATGACCAGCCTTCTCAGATTAGGCACCTTAAACTTATCCGTGAATCATTTGACAGGAAGGATCCCACCAATGATCGGAAGTTTGCGCCGGTTGGAAACACTTGATCTCTCAAGAAACCAACTTTCTGACACAATTCCGTCGAGTATATCTATGATATCATCCTTGAATCACTTGAACCTATCTTATAATAACTTAACAGGGAAAATCCCACTAGGTAACCAGCTTCAAACCCTGAATGACCCATCTATTTATGAAGGTAATCCAGGACTATGTGGGGATCCTCTGAAAAAGAAGTGTCCAGAGGATCATATACCGAGCGAAAGCAGTGAAGAAGGGAATGATGAAAATGAATGGTCTGATATTCTATGGTTTTATGTTGGTATTGCATCCGGATTCATGGTGGGGTTCTGGGCAGTGTGTGGTGCATTGCTACTAAACATCTCCTGGAGGCTAAAATATTTCAAATTCATTGATGAAAAGAAGGAAAAAGCATGTTTCTTCTTATCAGTAACTTTGGCTCACTGGCAGGGAAGAATGAAGTCTATCAGGAATAGAAACACACAAGCAACATTCTCAATCAATTAGTTTCAATATTCAAATATTGTGAGCAAATGTAAATGAAAATGATGTGCATTTTCATCAATGAACTGAACAACATCTACACAGAGACTTCTCATTCACTCTTTAGCAATAAACTGCAAACATACGGCACCGGCACTCTAAAACAACATTCTCTGCTATAATCTCGTTTGAAAATGGATTTATATCACTAATTACATCAAGTAATTAGCTAAAATAATAGGTTTTATGTCAATGATTGCATAGTTGCTTCATATCAACATTGTTATTTAAAAGAGTTAATATTCATACCAACAATAACTATCACTTTTCCAAAACTAAACAAGAAATGAGAAAATCAACATAAATCAAGATGACAAATAGCTAAAATATCAATGAAAACAGCAAGAGGAGATAATAAGTTTTGCAGCAAATATTACTTCCATAGAAAAGAATGGGTGTAGAAGGGATAACGAATACGATCTAGGTCTATTGCCACTATTAACCTCAATTTCAGCTACAAAATTCCTCAAAAATCTTATCCTGCTTTATCCAAAATGGTCTTGAAATGAATGAACCAAACAACCATTTGTAGGTAAACTTTTTCTGTTTCAAAGGGAGATGGGAATGACAAAAGAACCACAACAGTAAACATGAGGATATGACTCTATGCCTTTGCAGGTTTTAGAGGTTTAACAGTCTCCCAGGTGAAATCTGGGTCATCACGGCCAAAATGCCCATAGGCAGCAGTCTTTTGATACCTGAAGTTGCCACCTCTCTTCAAATCAAGATTGATAGCAATCATTCCTGGCCTGAAATCAAACTTTTCCTTGATTAAAGCTAGTATATCTTTGTCTGGGATCTTTCCTGTCCTGTAAGTGTCAAGAAACACAGATAATGGTTCTGGCACACCAATTGCATAAGAAACTTGCACAATGCAGCGTCGGGCAAGCCCTGAAGCCACTACACTCTTTGCAGCCTGCCTGACAATATATGCACCACTGCGATCCACCTTAGTGGGATCCTTTCCAGAGAAGGCGCCACCTCCATGCGCTCCCCAGCCACCATAAGTGTCGATGATTATCTTCCTACCTGTAAGGCCTGCATCTCCGTGAGGCCCACCGATAACAAAGCGGCCTGAAGGGTTAAGGTGGAATATTGTCTTGTCATCAAGATATTGTGGTGGAATAACTGGCTTAATCACATGCTCCTTCAGATCTTCAGAAATCTTCTCATTCGTGACAGTCTCATCGTGCTGAGTTGAAATAAGTACAGTGTGAACCCTGAGTGGAACCATAGCTCCACCTTCATTCTTGTACTCAACAGTCACCTGGGTCTTGCCATCAGGCCTCAACCAAGGGCATATTTTGTTTTTTCTCACCTCAGTGAGCCTAGCTCCAAGCTTGGTAGCAAGTACATGGGTTAGAGGCATCAATTCTGGGGTCTCATCAGTGGCATACCCAAACATGTGACCCTGGTCCCCAGCACCAATCTCCTCAGGTTTCTTGGTTAGGTGACCATGGACTCCCTGAGCAATGTCAGGACTCTGTTGCTCAATGTTGACAAGGACCCTGCAATTATCAGCATCAAGGCCCACATCCGCTGACACAAAGCCAATGCCCCTACATGTATCACGAACGATCTTCTCATAATCCACCTTCGCACTAGTGGTAATCTCACCAAAGACCATAACCATGTTTGTCTTAGTGCAAGTCTCACAGGCGACTTTGCTCTCAGGATCTTGCTCCAAACAAGCATCTAGAATGGCATCTGAGACTTGATCACATAGTTTGTCAGGATGACCTTCGTTAACAGATTCGGAGGTGAAAAGAAAAGTATCCATCACTGAGCTGATAGCCATTAAAAACATAAACATCAGTTGCCCACATGATGCAGAAATGAAAAATCCAAGAAACACAAACTCACTGAACAAATCAAATTAACCACCACAAAGACAATATTTTTCGCCCTGCTATAATAAATGTACATCACACTGTCAACAATTAAAGAAGTTGAGACTCTCAACCTTTTACAAGGTTCATAAACAGATCTTAATTGTAACATGCCAAGAAACGAAGGCAAGTATTTCAACTACGTAATAGCAGTAAACCATGGTATCAATATCCATTCTGGTTATGGATATTCTTGATGGGAAAATACAAGAAATCATAAACATCATCAGATAAGTCTTTTTTTTTTTACTTCTGCAGACAGTTTTCATGATAAGGAATGTATATAACAGAGACCCTTTGCTCCAATTTCGTTCCATTTCCACACAAGAAACGTACAACAAATTCACCAGGGAAAAACATAGTAGATTTTGCATGTGCGTGCGTGAGAGAGAGAAGAGAGTAAAGAGGAAGAACTACCCAATAATTAAAAAGAAAAGGGGAGAAAAAAACTTACCTTTCTCGGAATCAAGAAGGAGATTGAACTCAAGAAGAGCCAGAGATGAGAAAACAAAGGATGAAGAGGTGAGTTTGTTGGATATGGCGGTGAAAAAAATGATATATTTATTTAATCACTCGTGGGTTCTAAGTTCTGACTGGGTCACTCTCTGCCTCTCTCTTGTGATCCGTTTTTCTCGCAAAAGAGTTGGCTGAAGCTGTCGGAACCCAACTGATACAATAGCCCAGCTTCTGCAGTTCTCCAAGCCCAAATCAAAATCGAAAAATCCATTTTCAAACCCTCAATTGAGCCTTGTTATACATGTTGGGCCATCACCAGGCACCCACTTTGATGATTCCTTATTGTTAATCCCAAATCGCAGGAACCATTCTTGATGATGCTAAGAATCACCATCGTCAAAGAATCTGATATTTCCTCTCCTTTTGCTCATCACACTCCAGGTCCTGCCCAGTAACAGCAGAAGTAGTTTGCGAAGTCGCTCCATCTCAGGTTTTCCAACGCTTCTCATATTCATACATAATAATGGTAGCTATCAAGCTATGTGTTTTTGTACTCAAGATTTTACCTTCAAACCACCAATTTATTTCCTTTTGCTTGTGGAGAGTTTATTCTTATTATTTTAATGAACCATGTTTTGCAATTTTTCTGCATCCAATCATGTGAGATCATAAAATTTTGGGACTGTTTGATGTTCACAGTAACAACTTGGTAAGAAGTCCAAATAGCTGATGGTTTATCGGAGTTGTAGATTTCTTACATTTCGTGTTTTCTTCCTTTCTTCTGGTTAAAAATAACTTTTTCTGCCATTTATTGCAGGAAAGCATATCATCCCTCTGTTACTTTAGTCGGCCCTGCATAGGTGTATACTAATAAAATATTTCTTCTCTTGTGAAAACTTGGTTCAATGGAGCATGACAGGTGATCTTTAACGGTTCTCTCTTCAATTTTATGATCCATGATTGTAAATTTGTGCTTTATAAGCTTATCTGTTGCATATGATGTATGTGTGTGTGTATGCATATATGTATATGTATTTGTGTGTGTGTGTGTGTGTGTGTAGAGATAGAGAGAGAGAGAGAGAGAGAGAGAGAGAGCAAAATCTAAAGCATAGGGAGTAGTGTGCTTTGAGCTGTTTTAATACCTACCTTCAGTTTTATAATTTCCTACAAAAGTTTTTAGGATTTATCTTTATAGTTATTTCTTTTATTTACTGTATCAGGTTAAATTCTCCAAGCACCTCTGCAATTACTCTTGAAGTTCTAGGCCATCAACTGCAATTCTCTCAGGTTTTTTAGTTTCTCTTCTTTTTGTTTGTAGTGCACTTGCAGCTTTATTTAACATGTTAAATTATCTTGAGATGGTATTGATTTGAACTTAATATAATATTGATTGCATAGTCTTAAAATAAGGTTCATCCAGGGTAGTCTGTCAGGGTGTAGTTGCGGTTAAGCTGGGTCTGCTATTGGGTACGATAATTTATCTCCTATATAACTTGCAAACTAGTAAGGATTTGAATTACAATCAAAGTAAAATATTCTATTATTTCCTTCTTAAAGGGGGGCATTTTTCCTAATTTTTGCAAGGATGTTTATTCAAGCAGTGGACATTGTGCAGCAAGAGTTCATTACCTGTGTAAAAACTATAAATGTTTGCAGGAATTCATGTGAATTAATCTACTTGCCAACTTTTTTTTTGCTGTTGTGTTTCATTTACCAAGCATCCGCGATTCTCTTTTATATCATAATTCACTAACAGTGTAAGTTTTTCATGAACATGATAGGATCCGAATTCAAAGCATTTAGGAACTACAGTTTGGGATGCATCAATGGTGTTTGTTAAATTTCTGGTAAGCCTTGCTCCATCTGTCTCGGCTTAGAGTAGCATTTTTCCTGTAAACTTTCTTGGCACATTTGGTGATATGTAGTAGTTGGAATAAAGGTTAATCTAGTTTAGTTGAACTTGTGTAGGCGACTTAGCTCGGATAAAGTGTTTGTTGAGTTGGTTGTATCATTTACCAAGTAGTGAGATAAGGTAAGAGTGGATGGTGGTATTGGTTTATCCCAGAGATCCCTATTGTTTAGCTAAGACATCATTCATTTTCAATTTTTCACTTGTTTTATTGTCCTTTAGGGGAGGAAATGAGTAAATGATAAAATCTTAAGCTGTAGAAATAATATTAATATCTTTTAATATATTTATGACTCGTACACTCAATTGCAAATTTGTGTTTTTGGCAGTTATTGAAGCTCCACTTCTTTGTTGTTTCAGGAAAAGAATTGCAGAAAGGGGCGGTTTTGCCCATCCAAACTCAAGGGAAAGCGAGTTATTGAACTTGGAGCAGGTTGTGGAGTTGCTGGATTTGGTGAGTTTCAAATTGTTCTATCAAGTGCATTATTTGTACATGACATCTAGCTAGATTTTCCCATCTGATATCGGTTCTAATTTGAATATATCATGTTTTCTACTTTATGCTGATTTAACTGATCCTTGTAGGGATGGCACTGTTGGGTTGTGATGTTGTTGCAACGGACCAAATACAGGTTGTGCCATTGCTAACAAGAAATATAGAGCGTAATACATCAAGAATCACACAGATGGATACTAATTCAGGTGTGGTTTGAGAGTTGAGACACTTTGACAATGATTTGGGCATATTTTGTACATAATTTTTCTTCTTCTAACCTTTGGAGCACTTTAGCTATCAAATAAAGAGTTGCAGTGGGTTGTACTTAGACCTTAATTTGATTATACTGTATAACCAGTATCTCATAGAATGTATCATCCTTGTAGAATCTTTCGGTTCAATCAAGGTTGCAGAACTGGACTGGGGAAACCAGGATCACATACAGGCTGTTGATCCACCATTTGACTACATCATTGGCACAGATGTTGTAAGTTTTTTAATACTACATTTTAGTGGACCCAAAATTGGAAACATTGGATTTCATAGTGTTATTGCTTTTAACTTTTGTATTGAGTTGAAATATCACTTGATAAATTGATGTCACGATTTTTTGCTTGCTGATTTTGTACATGATATATATACATAAATATAAGTCCTAGGATATCTCCTTTTTCAATACCAAATCTAGCTTACTTCCTCACTGGAAATATCATATAACTCGTCCAGTGTGTTTATGGAATTTCTAGAATGGTCATATTGCTCTCCAGGAGAAATTAAGAAAGAAAAATATAAATTTGATTCAATTGTTTAACATAAAAATTATTATTATTATTATTATTATCTGCCAAACCTTGTATTGTCAGGGAAGTGTGAGAAACAAAAAGAAACTGCAAGTAAATAAAAGCAAATGGGAAAATCAGAAGTTACTTAACTGATTGCATTTTAATTGGCATGACAGGAATCTTTAAGAAATTTATGCAAATATTCTAGGAATTTTAATGAGTTGCAATAAGTAACCGTAAAATATTCATCAGTGATGTAGAATTGTTTATAAGTGAGAAAAAAGAATGCTTATGCACTTCCCTATAAAATCTGGAACTATTGTATTTGTTTGTGATCTTTCAATCTTATGGATCTTTAACACTACTTTGGACCCACTTAATCAGGCTAATGAAATATACTTTTTGTCTTTAAGGTTTACGCAGAGCATCTCTTGGAAACCCTATTGCAGACAGTATTTGCTTTATCTGGACCCAAAACCACAATTTTGGTGTGTCTTCTGAACTTTTTTTCTTTCTCTTTTTCTGGTCCAAAAACTTGATTCCTGATGGACTGGTTTGTTGCTAAAAATTTCCATATAGATGGGGTATGAGATCCGTTCTACAAGTGTTCATAAGCAGATGCTTGATATGTGGAAAAGAAACTTTGAAGTTAAAATTGTCCCAAAAGCTAAGGTAACTGCTTGATGCTAATTTTTATCTCCTGCAAATGAATCAAATTGTTGACTATCTCATAGACCAATTTTTTTCCTACATTTCTCATTCGGAAAACCACAGCAGGATGAATCAGAGATGAGAAATGATGCCTCTGTATAATTTCAAACTAACAAACTTGTAATTTGGAATATTTCTAAGCAGTTCATTCCATGCAGATGCACAATAAGTACCAGCATCCAAGCATCCAACTTTACATCATGGGGTTGAAGCCTCCAACTGGGAGCATAGAGAACATGATTCGAGGGATTGGTCAGCAGGCTGATGAAGTTGAAACAGGAGGTGAAACACCAAAAGCAGATACCAGTGATGGGAGTAGTAATAACACGAGTGACAGGGATGATTGCAGTAATGAAAAAGCTCAAGATTGTGAATTAGAGACGAGGTTTCCAAAAGCAAAGCTTACTGACTGGGAAGCAAGAAGGCTTGGCTCAATGGCTGCTCGGCTTCTTCGGGATGTCAAGATATCATAATAGTTTTGCTCTCTTTAAATTTATTGTCAGTGTCTAAAGTGGATGGATTGGAAGTGTGGAACAAGTATGATTTGAATGATTTAGCATTTGCTGTCCCAATCTTTAAGGAAAATCTCAGCCATTGGCACCGAAGAATTACGTTTTTGTTTGGATCAAAAGCATGAATCGGTTTAAAACTTTTGAATTCTTGAATCAAAACCAAACTATTTAATTCAGGTCGATATAAAACAGCACAGCACTCGCAAAGTATGCACGCAACTTATCGAGAATGAGTTGAATGTATAACATTTTGTGTTTTACAACAATAAGAACATTGAACAATTGCCTATGCAATGAGGTGATGCAAATACACGCACATTACATTGCAGCAGTTTTAGTGTGATTTTGTGTAGTCTGTCGAAGTAGTTCAGTGCTGTTCAAGAAATGCTTGCTGGGTTGCTGAAGTACTACACTGCTGTTGAAGTGAACTTCCACAGACGAAAACTTATCCATATAGATTCCTAAAAAAGATATTAATGGGTCTGCCCGAGTCTTGTCTATAACAAGCTTCAGGTGCTGAGATTCCACAGTGGGAAATAGCAAAAGCCTCTGATATCCAACTGTTGTGCCACTGATCACTTTTTTCCAATCTCCGTCCTTTTTAATCTCAAGATGGAACTCAATAATCCGTTGTCCCATGTGAATCGGCTCTTGCACTTGCAAAACATTGAAAGATACTGATTCCTGAAGATCTAAATGCAACTCCCAATCAGATTGATTCTCCTCAGGAGCCCAATAGGTGTAGATTCCTTCTTCAAGGACATTGGCAGGGTTAAAACGTGAATCATCAGTGCCTCCTCGCGTACTGCTGGCACTAAGAAGGGCATTCTTGGCTAGATTATTAGAAAAAATCAATGTCCGGAGTTTAGTAAATTCTTGAAGGACTTGTATGTCTTCAGCAGATATCAGACCGGAAGAGTTTGGAGGAACATTCAATAACAGGAGGCAATTTCTGCCAACAGACTTGTAATATATATCAAGCAGCCTAATTGCAGATTTTGGGATCTCGGATGCATGCCAAAACCAACCAGGTCTAATGGAGACATCACACTCAGCAGGCACCCAATCATGGCCTGATGGGTCTCCTCTCTGTGAATATCTGTTGGACAGACAACAAGTGAATAAAAATCTGCGATTTGATATGATAATGATACATCACAAGAATGCATGGAACAAAGGAGAATTGACAAGAAAAAGATCACATCATTCCTATTAAAAGAGAAAAGAAGCCTACTCTTCCATAGTTACTTCTGGGAATGAACAGACATTTGGTAGTATGTCAGGGAGGCTATCCATTCACACGTTTAGAAGCTGTTCAGAATTGGAGAGACCAGTATGGTTAAATGATTGCATAATTAGTTTATAAAAGACCTATATGCAAACTGATTTTTTCTTAACACATTAAAACAAGATAGACCTTTGAAAAGATCAGCATAAGCATTAACAGTTCACTGTTAAATGGTCACAAAGATGTGGAACCTTGGATCAGTTTGCATTTACATTATGATAATAGCTTAGCATATTTAGGTAGATGATACATGCAACAGGACTTCAACATCGAACCATCAAAAGGTTCACTTTTTAGCATAAGTTTCAAAGTCCCTTCCTAGAGTTCAAATCCAACCATGGATTTTTACATCATCCTTCCTGATAACATCAAAAAGGTTCACTTTTTAGCATAAGTTTCAAAGGTCCCTTCCTAAAGTTCAACAAATCCAACTAAGGATTTACATCATCCTTCCGGATAATGATTGGGACTTAAATTAGCTAACTACTTTTTTCACAACATAAGCAGGTATTTATGTCCAAATTGGAGTTAGAGAAACTAGAATGAATTCGATCTACCTGGGAGCTTAAATATGGGCAAAGCCAATCCATCAAAAACACAATCTCAACAACACACTCCCTGCATGCATAATCTGTCTCCGTTCATTATCTTCAGTCAAATCATTCTGATTAAGGCAAAAATGGCGCACTTATAGTAGCAATCAGCATGACAATTAAGTGGCATTTTTTTTTTAATTTAAGCCAGTTATCTAGAACCAAATATGGAATCTTTATCATGGATAATAAGAGGAACTCAAAATGAATAAACAACATGCAGTAAATTATCTATTAAATGAACAAATTTTAGATGCCAGAAATCATTAATAGTAGAAAAAGTAACAAAGTAAACTCACTGCGGATAAATGTCTCCAATCTTCACAGCACTTCGATTGAAAAGCGACCAGCATGTAGACCCTGCAACACCAGCCTCATCCCCAATCCACCGTGTGTCAGGACCAGCATCAGAAAATATGACAGCACCAGGCTGTAGTTGATGGATGAGATTAAACCAACAATCAAAAAAATACTCTATGTACTTTTCACCTTCCCCTTTTGCACCATCCAACCATACCTCCTTGATCTCTCCATATCTGTCATAATTTTTAACGCACATTACAGAGCTCTAAATTTATTGAATGAAGCCACAACAACAGTATAACTTGTTTACAAAGCAGCAAGTTATTGAACTAGATATTTACAAATAACATCAACAAGGTTGAACTAACCAAAAGAGATTACATATTATATCTTGACAAATAAAGTAAAGCTTCGACTCCCTCAGAGGACAGACAATACTTCACTGCATAGTATATAGAATATTATTTCTTCAAACTTGTGATTCTTTAGTGGACAGTGAATAAGCGGATACACTGTGAAGAATTAAAGAATACGACCAAAATAACATAATCCATAACCTACTTGAAAACAAGGAAAAAACATCATAGAACAGAACCTGCAAGCACTTCCAAGAAACTTAATGCAGAAGAAGAAAGGAAAAAAAATCATTCAATTAGTGGCACTGACATCCAAAAACTGTAATAAATAAAAACTAAACATCAGAAGAAAACTCCAAACGCCAAACAAAGAGAGAAACCAATTATCAAAGTTAACTTCAAAACTTCACATCGGACAACAACTCAGTGAATCTAGTTAACAGTCAAAATGCTTAATGATAAAACCAATTTATTAACAAAAATAGCAGAAAAATTGAGATCCAATGCATAACAGTAGGAATTAAAGAAAAACCACGACTGATCAGAAACCAAAAGAAAAGATCACCTAGTCAACAACTCAGTCATTTGGCCCATATAGAACTCATTATACTCCAAAGTCTTCCCATAAGACGCCTCATGCCTATCCCAGGGTGAAAGATAAAGCCCTAAATCCACACCAGCCTCTTTGGCAGACAAAGCCAACTGTTTAACAACATCACCAGACCCATTACTCCAAGAACTAGATTTCACAGAATAATCTGTATATTCACTAGGCCATAAACAGAACCCATCATGGTGTTTTGCAGTGAGTATCACACGATTAAAGCCAGCATCTTTGGCCACTTGAACCCACTGGGTGGTGTTGAGCCGGATGGGGTTGAACACAGAAGGGGGAACTCGGCCAGTGCCCCACTCAGAGTCTGTGAAGGTATTCATACCAAAGTGAAAAAAGAGTGCCATGGATGAGAGTTGCCATCGAAGCTGAGGGGCAGAGGGAATTGGTAAAATTGGAAGTGGGGGTGGCTTGAGGAGAGCAGAATAGGAAATGGGTAATAGAGAGAGTGAGAGAAAGAGGAGAAATGGATTCAAATGGATGTAAAATGAGATGGGTTTCGGGTTTAAGGTACTGCTATGGATCGACTT
>CAOGCB010880629.1:0-11663 GCA_948266635.1 Cnidoscolus chayamansa | reverse complement strand
TGACGTGGCACTCCCTATCTTAACTGACAAGAGAATCCTCACACAAGCTTCTCTCTCTCGCTCGCTGTATATAGCTTGTAAAAGGAGGACACGGATCGATGCATAAAGGCAGCTGACATGGGAGGCGATACTCCCCTCTCTTCCACTCCTGGTATTTTTCTCTCTCGCTCCTCCCGTTTCGTCGCAATGGCTTACTGCTTTTGTAACTTTTTAATTTGTTTATTTATTTTAACTTGCAGAGGATGAATCCTGGGTGTTCGATCAACATGTTTCGCAATCATCATTCCTTAATCCCCCATATTATTCCAGGTTTTTTCCAATTTTTTCCCCTTATGATTCCATCAACTTTGTTTGTTTGCCTAGAAAGGCTTCATTTACTTCGCTGATTATAACCGAATTTTCTGAGACAATATCTTGTAATTGCTAATTATTAGTTTAATTTCGTTATATAAGATAGAAAATTTTAGACCTATAAAAAAGACTTTGTATGTTTCTATGTACTAATACTTAATTTTTGATATTGACCGAATTTTTAAGAAACCTGGAAATTTTTTTAGAAAAATATTTTCCAGAAGTGGAGCTGTCAGCTTAAAAATAATGATGATGGATCTTTAATAGAGGTATATTTTGATTGGAGTTTGTTGAATCTGATTTGTTTTTCAATTGATCGGGGATGACTTGATCAGGAAGCATGAATTTGAAACAGTGAATGAAGAACAGGGATTTGAGGGGGTGACTCGTAGAAATATTTCTACAACTTCTTTGGAATTTGAAATCAATCAGAGGAACAGCTGCAAGGCTTACAAGGAAGTCTTGCAGAGTTATGATCGGTTGCAGAACAGAACCGAGAGCTTGAAGGAAGCTAAGAGCAAAATCTTGAGGTATTCACATCCCTTTTGTGATATGTCCAATTTATTGTACAGGAATTTAGCTATTTGAATTAAAAGAGAATGGTGGATTTGAATTAAAACAGCGTTGCTTAAAATCTGGAAATGGATAGCCCTATGTTTGGTAACTAATTTGCTCGTCTATTTTTAGAATATGATTTTGGGTGCCTTCAGGTTCACAGTGTACCTCTATCTGACCTCATATGCATAGGCTTATGCAAACTCAACGTGGGAGGTCCATATGATAAATTTTATCGTATTTTAATTCATCTTCTAATCTCAGAATTATCATTTAATGAATGGTTAAGAATAAGTCTGAAACATCAATATGATTTATTTGTCTTAACTCAATTTTCATACAAAACAAAATCAGCTGTCTCAGTCATCATGTCTCTACTAGTGGGGCATCATAGGTTGACATCCTATGCACAAGGTTTGTTGCACTAACATTTTCAAGAATCATAATTCTTGAAACTTTTATTTACTTATAGCTTTTTGGTTATATGATGCCGCTTCATTATATATCAAGAGATTCAGGACATGGAAATATTTAAGACAGATTCTCCTTTCATTATCATGAATATTGTATTGGGAAATTGGCACATTATCAGATAATTTATTACACATTATACAGTTTCTGTTATTTGTGTCTGGAAATCTATTTTTAACTTGTTTGATAATTTTGAAGTTATACACCTGGAGAATGGATTGACAAGGCAACTGGCATGAAATTGAGTGACTATAATGTGCCAAAACCAACAACGCTCTTGCTGGTTGGTTCCAAAGGATCTGGAAAAAGTAGTTTAGTGAATAGAATATCAAAGGTTTTTGAAGATGACAAGTTTGCACCTGAAAGAGCACAGGTCTCATGTATGTGTTAGTTCATTTGTTCATTTATCTGTTAACATGAAAGTGAGGCGTGAGTTCGTTAAATAATTTCTATTGGCAGTTGGCATACTTAGCTTTGTCTTTTAGTGCAGATAATTCTTCTGCTGGAGAAGGGACCTATTTTCTTCAGGAATATATGATCCCTAGAGGTTCAAGTTCTATTTGTATTTATGACACACGCAGTTTGTCTGATGACTCGTATGATAACATTGCAATGCTAAAATATTGGATCACAAAAGGCGTTCGTGATGGAGAACTAGTTATCAGGTCTGAACTTCTGACCATACTGGCTTCTTATTTTGGGGCATTGAATCTTCTTTTCATTAAATAATCTAACTAAAACGGTTTGCGTACAACTAGGCCGTCAGACAATTCAAGTTTACGGACCAGAATGAAATGCAAAGCACGTAAAAGTGGTAGTCGGTCCAAAGAGGCAAAGATGGTTAACTTTGTAATATTTGTGGTTAATGGGCTTGCAATTTTGAATTCTATGGACAGCAAAGATACAGACACAAAGTACAAACAGATGATTGCCACAGCTTTCAACTGCCCATACTTGTCTTTTAAAGGTACAAGGGAATTCCTCATCCTTTTCGTAACTGTAATTTGTTTCTAGATTTCAAGCATATGCACTTTTTTTGAGGTTCATATTTCCTTTAATAGTATATTTGTGATAGAGATAAGAAGGCAACCACAAGCTGCTATAATATAATTTAGTTCAGGGACCATGGTCCCTATACTAAAAAACAGTTTTCATGTGGTCTTAAGTCAATTACCTTGATCTGATTCCATCTCTCTGGTTAGGAAGTGGACATTTGAACTATTATGAGACTCCTGGTCTTGATTTACTAACTGGGTGTAAGGCTATGTGAAAAAATAAAAGTTATCCGTCAAAATAATAGAGTGGGTAAAGACCAATAGCAGGACATAAAAATAATGCCTTCTTAAAGTGAAGGAAAATAAAAAATTTATGAAATGTTGCATGAGAACTTCAATTATTCATGACCATAACTGTAAATGGAAATGGTAATCTGCACAGTAGAAATTTCATCTTGTAATTTCACTCCTGTTATTTTTCCTCTTCTTTCTTCTTTGTGTTCCTAAGTAATTGAATAACTTAAGATATAATAGTGATTCATGTTTCAATCATCCTTTTATACAGATGATAAGCCAGTAGTTGTTGTCACTCATGGTGATCTACTTTCACTTTCTGACCGTGCTCGTGTCCGTGTCCATTTGGGAGAGCTGCTAGGTATTCCACCAGCAAAACAAATTTTTGACATTCCAGGTGATCCCATTTAGATGTCTCTTTTCTTCTTTTTTTTTTTCAGAAAAAAAAAAGAAAAGAAGAAGAAGATAGAGTTGGCTCTTTTTGGTCAATAATTAACATCAGTCTCTGTTGTAATTATATGATTGATGGATGAGTTTGAGGATTCATCATAAAGTCACAAATCCCCTTTGTTGTAGAGAGCTGTGATCCAGTCACTGAATTGACAGTAGTTGACATGCTGCGTTATTCCCTTGAGCATGCTGATAAAAACCTTCCTCACAAGAACTGGCTAGCTGAAAAGGTCTGGTTTTAACCACCTCTACGCTTTTATTTTCTTAAGAATCAACAACATTCATTGAATTTGCACTACATAAACTTATGCCCAGCATTTTTGGTAGCATGTCATTGTAGGCTAATGGTCAACTTGAACTTTCTATCTTTGTATTCTATGCTCTTAACTTTATCAATTTAGTCCACAAATTATTGATTCTCTTTTTTATCATATCCAATGTGTTTGGGATATGTGCATGTTCTATTGTTTTCGTGAGACCTAAATCCTTTGTGATGATGGGCCTCTCTTGAGCTATAAGAGTCACTGGGCAATGGTCTTTCACGAGATGAGACTCAAAAAGTATTTTAAGAAGCTTATGAGAGGAGATTTTTTGCAAAAGGCCACCTTGTGATGTTTCATAGGACATAAGATGACCTGCTTTCAAATTAACAAGTTGTGGTGTAGTCTATGTTGTAGACTCTTATAGTGGTACCAAATCTCCAACATTTGCCTTGTATCTCAACAAAACGTTGGTATGTGCACAACCCTCAGAACCCTGAATGCAATGAAAAACTAATTGATAAAATTAAGAGTTCAAGATATAGTAGACCATTAGCACTATTGAATAAATCTGTTACAAGAAGCATTTGGTCACGTTGACCCTGTGGTGCTGGTCATGAAGTGTGAACATTTGTGCTTGGTAATGGTATACAACAAATTTGTCCAGTATTGGATGATTAAGTGCTTTTCTTTCCCCAGAATTATACTTTTTGCAGTGTTGATAGACATTCAATTCTTTCAACGTAAATGAGTGCAGTTAAGATTTCAGCAAATGACTTCCACTTTTTCTATTAGATTATTATGATCACTCGGTATATGGATGGTAACTTCAAGTCCAAACCTGCATATTTTAATTGGTTGCTGCTTTGGTGGCCTTTCAATGCTAATGAAATTTTCTAGATAGCTCGTCTATTTACCACAAAATGCCTGCTGACTGATAAATCTCTTGCAGGTTTGTAGATGCAGAGCATCTCTATTTGCATATAGGTGCCTATTTATCATCCTTGGGATTGCCATTATGTTGATCAAAATAAAACAAATGCACATTCGCCATGCTCCAGAATCCGAACCTCACGTAGATTGGTATGCTATCAGGCACCTTTGGTTAGACTACAACTGAATGACTCGCTTCTGTATATAGGCAGCTTTGTGCACAAGCATGTATTATATTTTATTAAGCAGATGCTGAGGAACTTATTGAAAGTTATAGTAGTATTGAATGTTTGTCGAGTACAACGTATGCTTTTGAAATTATTGATCTCTAATACAACGGGAAGCTCTATCATGTTTTCTTGGTAAATCGGTTAGCCATTATGTTGCATCTGTTTGCACTTGCGGGGCTTGCTGAATCCAAAAGGCCAGCTGCAATCCTCGCTATCAGGTGACTACTCGAAAACCTTGAGGGGTGATGCGCTTGAAATTATTTTGATCGAGGCTTTGAATTCACACGACCGTGAATTGTAAATCTATCACGCTCAGCTGTTATGTATCAAGACTTTCTGGGCTACGGTTAATCAGAAAGCCAGAAGGCATCGCCCTAAGATAGTTCAAACTTTCCGGCTTATTTGTGTGCACTGTTTTGTCCCCGTTCCCTTCCAGTTAGATTCTGAACCCGAACAGATATGTATTTGGTTGGGTTCAACTCTAACTATTCCATTTTCCAGCCGTGAATAATTAATTATAATTAATAACATGAATAATTATAATTAATTATAATTAAATAAATAGGCAATGAAATAAATAGTTTAATACTCTTTTGAGATCTTTTTTAAAGCATTTTATTTTCTAATAAACCAAGACAAGACATGAAATTTAACTTGTAGTAAATGGGGTATGTTAAATAAGACTCCATCCCCTACTGAACGTTTCAAATTTTTGGATTTTATTTTGGTTTCTGAGATTGGAAATATATAATTTATTGTCTTTAAAAAAATATAAAATGAAATATAATTAAAAGACTATATAATAAAAAATATACTCTATTTTAATTATTATTAAAGCGGAGATCTTCAAATAAATAAATAGAAATATTTGAATTTAAAATTTTACTCAATTTTTAAATTTTAAATCTGTAAAAAAATTATAATAAAAATAATAAAAAGTGAAAAATAATAATAAATGGAAGGTTAATATGTGTATAATGAAATTATATATCACAAAATTAGTAAAAGTGTTTTTTATGTATAAAATTAATCCTTTAATTTGATAAAGAGTTACAATACGCTTATTATTTCCGATTTTTGTATACCTTTTTAATAAAAATAATAAACCTCTAAACTTTCTATTGAAGTCCAAACAGTTTAATTTCACCATTTTGGTTAAATAAATGAACTTTGAATTCCATTTTTTAATGTATAAACAAATTATATTGGAAATATTAATAATGATTAATTTTACTTAAAATTTTAAGAATAAATATTGCATATTTTATATTTAATAATTATGGGAAAATAATAATTTATTATTAAAAATATTATTTAATTAATTTGAATTTAAATGCAGAACTGAAGATTTTATGTATCAAATTGAAGCTATTTGTACATCACGTCTTTCCTTTATTTCTTCCAATCATTCTCTTTTCACTTTGAAGGATTCTGAGTCTGATCTGTGCACTCCAAAAACCATTCCCTATGTAGAAAAACCATGGAAAGCGTAATAAAGATGCTACACTGGTAATGTTAGCTTTTAATGTCCAAATATCTTCCTGGTAAGTCTTCACTCAGGTGTTTAATACTGTCAAATAAATAGGCACCGCAAATCCCAAATGTAACTGAGAAAACATACCTCATTTTTCTGCAGTTATATGTTAAACCATTCCTACTCCTTGTGTTCCTGCTTCCTTGGAAGAACTATGCTTACAAAGGGTAACGTGGACACTCGATTATTTTGGTGAAATTTATGGAAATATCTGTTCTACCAAGCTGGAAATTCCCATCACCATCCTTCAGATCCTGCTACTCACGTTTCATTACCAGATCAGTATGCTGTGAAGGTAAATCTCATTCCAACCAACATATAAAAAGTAAGATGAAATCGACAAATCAATTCTGAAATTGCATTTCTGCATGCACTTCAATAGTACTGTAGACAATTGTGTGACTAAGATATTCAAATGTCAAATACATTTTTTTGCTTACTAGTCATAGACCTCTAATCCATGAATGGAAATTTATCAGACAATATGGTTGTTACTTATTTTCTTTTCAAGTGATGAGCGGGTATAAATGCTTTTGAAAAATTCAGTCAGTTGTGGGGAAAAGCTGCGCCGCGAACATAATTATGAACCTTTGGAATGAGAAAATCAAAATTTATCTTAGAAGCTCTTTCTTGTTTTGGTGGTAACTCCCGCACAAATTCCAGTTATCAACAAAATGCTGTCAACGATTCTCTGTTGTAACGACACCAAAGCAAACTACTAACTGCCCAAGAAAACATGAAGAAATGAGTAGAACTACTTCTGAAAACCATTACCATCCTCGTATCCTCCACAAGTATCAGTATTTTGAATACGCTGCAAAAACATTGCCCTTGAAGCAGGATCCGTTGAAAATCGACCAAGTACAGCAAATGTAGCTGTATTACTTCCAAACTTCTCAACACCTCTAGACATCATACAAGTATGGTTCGCCTCCACAACTACAATGACATCTCCATCTAAAAGCGATGAAACAGTCTCTGCAATCTGCCTAGTAAGCCTTTCCTGCACTTGCAGCTTGAAACCATAAAAATTCACTATTGACAGTAAAAGGGATTTTCCAATGGGGTTGGAACCCTGAGCACAAAAGTAACCAATATGCACAACCCCATAAAATGGTAGTAAATGATGCTCACACTGAGACCAGAATGGCAAGTTCAGCTCAGAATGTATCAGTTCTTTGTTATGGCTGATATCCGCATTGGCTTTGAGAGCATCTATCCTGCCAAACCCAAAGCCATTCAGCTTCATCTCCAGTTTTGTATTCTGGAAGTTCAACAACCAGTTCACAAATCGATTAGGAGTTCCCACAAGCTCTTTCCTGAATGGGTCTTCACCCAAAGAAGTGAGAATTGATGTAACTGCATTAACCATTCCTTGGTTTAGTGGTCCGATACTGGATGAAACTTTAGCACTCAATGAAGACTGTAATGGACACCAACAATGCTCCATAGATTCTTTCTTCTGAAGTTTATCCACATCTATACCTCTGAACTTCAGAAGACTCGAGAAATCACACCAAATATCAGCATTTTTATTTTCAAAAACACCAGAACCTGAACAGACCAGTGCCTTTACCCATCCTTGGTGATTGGAGTCGAGCAAGAGTGACTCCAGATTTGGGAAATGGATGTGTAAACATTGGAGTATGATAGCAACACCTGCTGGTTTGATCCCATGGTGCAGTGCAGAGCAGATTTCATCTGCCATACGCCATGGATCCTGGAGACGTCTTGCAAAGACATCAGCAACTCTAGATAGTTTGCTCAATCCTACGACCCTCTGACCAGATGGGACATAACCTACATGACACTTGACCTGAAAGGGAAGCAAGCAAGATTCACAGTATGAGAAAAGGTCAAGATCTCGAACAATCACAATGCCACCAACTCCTCCGGCCTGACCAATTGCATTATCCAAACCAGCTTCAGGGAATAATGCACTGTGAACAATGTCCTTTGCCTTCTGTTTATAACCTGAATAAATTAACAAATATGCAGTAATGAGTAACTGGCAGATCACACCTCAACTTCCAAGTGGATTATAGTTGAGAAGCAATCCACATTACCTCAGTCTCAACATATGATAATAGCACTAGAATTAAGTTCTCTTCATATTTTTGTAAGTACTGTTATCAATGTTAGATAACAGTTTCTGCTCATAGCCTCGTACACAACTAACCCAAGAAAAAAGAGATGAAAGAAACAAAAGGATTCATTCTTGGATTAAAAATTCACAAAATAAACCTTATATATGAATTTTTGACCAATTATTGGTGAAATGAATAGAAAAAATATGGGATAATTTCTGGTTTATATATATATATATATATATATATATACATACAAAAAAAAACAAGTTGCTCTCATGCAGGCTCTGTGAATCGTTTGAGTTACAAAGATTTAACAATGCAAATATTATGAATTTTTATCCCAAATTAAGCAAAAATTAGATTGAAATGTTGCCAATCAAACTGTGTAATTTTGACCTGCTTTGACAAAAGCTTGTCTATATCAAATTAACCTTCACAGAAGTTATCTTCTACAACTTACCTGTCCCTCTCTGGCTCTCTCCCTGTTTTTCTTTATGCACATCTTGTCCAGATACAGGCACACGAGCACTCAGAATCATATGTGGAAGAGATGAAATTCCAGTACATACGAGTTCAATTCATCCCCTACATTCTACCAGGTGGCTCTCAAAGGTTTTAACACAGTTCGGAGTGAAAGGGTTATGAGTGCAGCCTATCATGTTGCTAAGGAAATTTACAAAATGTTGGTAATTCATGGATGCAAATACTTGAAATGTTATGTAAATCGGGAGGTTTTAACACACTTCGGACTGAATGGGTTATGAGTGCAGCCTATCATGTTGCTAATGAAATGTAGAAAATGTTCAGTAATTCATGGATGCAAATACTCAAAATATTATGTAATTTGGGAGCTCCGTTGGGCCTCATCCAAGAGAATACACACATCCGGACAAAGATTTGCGTTTTGCATTCAGTTTATATTCGAAGCACAAACATTTTTCACAACAAGAATCACCAGCTTAAGGGAATAAGCACCTTTGGTTCCATGGAGAAGGGCCTTGGCAACACGAAGTGGGGTCTTTTTGAGACCTTCTCTATTGATATCCTCCCCAAGACCTTGCAATAGAACTGTCACAGCATTCTCAATAGCTAGAGTCTCTTGTGCTTCTTCAAATCCCAGCTCAAAGCAATCTAATTTCACTCCATCCTCAAGCTCCACGTTGAAATGCCCCTCATCCAAGGCACCCATTGACAGAACACAAAGCCCACAATAATGGCAGTACAGATCCAAAGAAGAGAATCAAACAGAAGTACCGGAATCAAATCCAACAAGCAAACAGGATGAATGAGCGAATCTGAGGTGCCAAAAGCACCCAAAAAAAAAAAGTAAGAACCGAAATTGATGACAAAATTCAAAATTTAAAGATCCCAGATGCAAAACAAATATAAGGACCCCCCCAAAAAAGATAAATCTAATATCCAAAACGGAAGCTAAACCCAGGTGAATAATTAAACTAAAAACAAAGATGGGCAACGAGCAGATGAAGGAAGAAGCAGGTGTGTAAATGAGAGGAGCAAAGAGGCAATGGCTTGAAGAAGGGATGAGAAAGGTGAAAGCACAACGTAGGGTAGCCGTTTGATGAAATGAGAATGTGGATCCTTGAATTCTATAGGTTTCCTTCGTGGGTCCCAAGACTCAGGCACCACTTGAAGGGCGGCTCATGTCATCACTTTTCATCGAAGGCGAGAGCGAGACCAAGATCAGGATCTGAGAGACTACCACTCCCCAGCTTTCCTTATCTTTGGTTTTTGCAAATCTTGGTTTCCAATTGAAAAATCAAAAGGCGGTTTGATTTTTTTTTCCTTTTTATTGTATAAATAATTTGAAGTGCTTCAAGGAAAAATAAATAAGGAAAGGCAAACCCGAAATGGGTGAGAAGCTAAGGCTACCCACCAACCACCACTTCCACACCCACAGCCAAAAGCAACTGCAAGTTGCACAACTCCAGAAAACGACACCGACCCGACATTAGCGGCAACGGAATATCCGAATGTTTCGGATCTAGATTCTGCTATTACATTTACAATACTCTATGCTTCATACTCCAATAGTCTGTTTGTCGATTTTATAATTTTCAATAAAAATAAATTTAGATTTTCCTTTATAATTTATAATTTATTTCATATACTTGTACATATATTAATAATTAGTCCGTAAAATAATTAAAATATATATAATTGATTAACTGTTAAATTAATATTATAACAGCATAGAGTTAATTGAATTTCATAAGGGACACTTATTTTTTATTTTTTTTAATTAATAGTATTTTTAGTTATTAAAAATTATAATTATCTAATTTAATATACCTTTTCTCTTTCTCTTTTACTTTTATATGGAATTTTATAGAAATATAAAGAGTGAAGGGTTAACACTTGAAAACGATAGACTTTAGGGGTTAAAAAATAAATTATGCATTCTAAATTCTAATGACTAACAAATGCTCGTCAAAAGGCGGTGAACAGGAACGGTGATCAATGGAATCTCCAATCAGGTTTAGGGCTCCCTGCTTACTCCACCACCACCACCACCACTGCTGCCGCCTTCACCACCACCACCATCCCATCTGTCACTGCCACCACCATCACTTCTGCTCTTCAAACAACCACTACCATCACCACCGTTATAATTGCCATTCCCTTTTATGCGCTAGGTTTGCCCCTCATCCTCTACAAGGCTCAGAACCTCTCGGTTCTTGTTCATTGCAAAACGACATGAACTTGCAGGATAATGTGTATGGAGAAACTTCTGCCTCTGTCGCCCAGTAAGTTAGCACCTCCTGCTCTTCTTAATTTTAATTTCCAAGTATTACTTTTTTTTTCTTGGGTTTAATGTCGTATACTTGGTGTCCAATCTAAAAGTTTGATTTGAAAGCAATTTATCGAAGTCCAACTACATGTGGCGACGATATCCTTCTCTAAACAGATGCCACTGAATCAGTTCTTATATGAAGGCTAGCTTGATTGAATGTGGTCATAAGAGAGTTTTTTATATCTACTTCTAATCAGTTGTGATATTGCAGCTTGGCATTATAGATACTTGTTATTTGTTAAGCCAATTTGTTGATTACTGATAATTGTGGAAAATAAGTTGTCCCGGGAACACATTTTTTGAGTTCTGGACTATATTGAAAAATATTGAAATTTTTTAATATAATTCAATTGACCTCTAGCATAAGAATCATAAATTTTAGACCTTTAAGCACTTGATGTTTCTGCACATAGTTGTAGATGAGATAACACCAAAAAAAAAAAAAACAAAAAAAAACAAATAACTTTTGCTTGTTCCTTATGGCTTCCAATGTTTGATGACTGCGAAAGGTGATTGATGGTGGTCAGCACTCATCAGTGACTTGGTGGACTACTGGATATTTGTTTGTGTGATTTCTTGATAGCTTCCATCTTTCTTTCACTGCCAAAAATTTGTTTGTTTGTGTTAAATCTACATTAATATGACCTCAATTCTTAGGTCGTTGCAAGAGCCAGGGCTGAATGGATTA
>CAOGCB010880339.1:0-24205 GCA_948266635.1 Cnidoscolus chayamansa | reverse complement strand
ATATATATATATAATAATATAATATAATATTAAAAAGATTTTTGTGAGGTGAGGCACTGTATAAGCAGATCTGTAGGAGTAGCTGTGAGGGATGTGGCCAATTTGATGTTTTTAAATCAGAGTATGAACTAAATGGGATCAATCTACAAGTCAGAACCACAAAAAAACTGCCAGCAGACTTGTCGGAAAACGGAAAATTATGTTTTTATTACCAATTGACTCGCTCTTGGAAATGTTGTATGAGCTGCTATTATTGGCTAACACAGAAGGGATCTTCAGCTTCTTGGCCGTATTACAATGCATATAAATGGCTCTAAATAATCATATGATCAAGTACAGAACTTAGTTTCTACGTGTGCAATCAATATAGGAAAAAAGAACTCATCTCCCTGAGTTTAATTTTCATGGATAAACTATTGATTTGAGAGTGACTTAGCTGACCTCTAGTTTAATCTTTCTGTTTATACATAGTTGATTTTAGTTAGCTGCTTCCCATTAGACTAATCTTGAGGCAAGAATGGCAGGTGGAGCATTTGCAGATACAGACAACCTTAAAAGGGCTCATCTTTATGAATATAGAATCACAGGTTATTTCATTTTCGCTTGCGTCATTGCAGCTTCTGGGGGATCCCTTTTTGGATATGATCTTGGTGTTTCAGGTAACTTCTCTTCTGCTCATTGGCTGTGAAGCTTTTGCCTGATGTTTATGAACATAACATATATGTCTACTGGTTTCAGGTGGAGTCACTTCCATGGATGATTTCTTGAAGGAATTCTTTCCGACTGTGTATGAAAAGAAGCATGCACATCTTCACGAGACAGATTACTGTAAATATGATAATCAAATACTCACACTATTTACTTCCTCGTTGTACTTCGCGGCACTTGTTACTACGTTTGGAGCCTCTTACGTGACCAGAACTAAAGGCAGGAGAGCTAGTATTCTCGTTGGATCGACCAGCTTCTTCATTGGAGCTATCGTCAATGCTCTTGCAAAGAATGTGGCAATGCTGATCATAGGCCGATGTTTTCTTGGTGGTGGAATAGGATTCGGCAACCAGGTAAATAAGAACATTCTTTTTTTAGTATTCAAAGAGGTGAGATTGTGGTTGGTGGGATTCGGATACAACCGTCCTATGAACAACAGATACAACCTTATAAAACTATAACACATATAATCGATCTTAAATTATGGGTTCCTCCAAGTATTTTCATTGAGCTCGTTCTTGCTGAAAATGGTACAGGCCGTTCCTTTATATCTTTCAGAAATGGCGCCGGCAAAAATCCGAGGAGCAGTTAACCAACTTTTTCAACTAACAACATGTTTGGGAATCCTGGTGGCGAACTTCATAAATTATGGGACTGAAAAGATTCATCCATGGGGATGGAGGTTATCTCTTGGTTTAGCCACTCTTCCAGCTACTATAATGTTCGTTGGAGGAATTTTCCTTCCCGAGACACCAAACAGTCTCATAGAACAAGGCAGGCTAGAAGAAGGAAGAAGAATACTTGAGAAAGTTAGAGGTACCACACAAGTAGATGCTGAGTTTGATGATCTTGTGGATGCAAGTAACGCGTCGCGAGCCATAAAGCACCCTTTCAAGAATCTACTGAAACGCAAGTATCGCCCACAGTTGGTGATTGGGGCTTTGGGAATTCCAGCTTTCCAACAACTCACTGGCAATAACTCTATACTGTTCTATGCTCCTGTCATCTTTCAGAGCTTGGGTTTCAGCAATGATGCAGCTTTATTTTCATCTGTCATCACCAATGCAGCACTTGTTGTTGGTGCTCTAATGTCCATGGCTTTCGTGGACAAATTTGGTAGAAGAGCTTTCTTTTTGGAAGCTGGGGTTGAGATGTTCATCGTTATGGTAACTGGACTAAGATGATTTTTTGCTCATTCCTCTTTATAGCAACTCCTCTGTAGTTCATATATCACTTTCATTTTGCAGGTAGCTGTGGGGGTAACTTTGGCCTTGGATTTTGGAGATGGGAAACCAATCCCACAAGGAACTGGCATCTTTCTCGTGGTTGTCATTTGTTTGTTTGTCTTGGCTTACGGACGATCTTGGGGTCCTCTTGGCTGGCTAGTTCCGAGCGAGATCTTCCCCTTGGAGACACGGTCGGCGGGCCAGAGCGTGGTGGTCTGCGTTAACATGATCTTCACTGCTTTGGTAGCACAATGCTTCTTGGTGTCGCTTTGTCACCTTAAATATGGGATTTTCTTGCTGTTTGCTGGCTTGATTCTTATCATGAGCGTCTTCATCTTCTTCCTCTTGCCCGAAACGAAGCAAGTCCCAATTGAGGAGATATATCTTCTCTGGCAAAGCCACTGGTTCTGGAGTAAAATAGTACCGGACCAAGGGAGGTGGGGATCACACGTCTAAAGTTTTATGAAATGGGGAAAAGCATTGCTCTAACTCACTTTCCATGAATTGTTCCATCATGTATTTTAATGCATTCAAAGAATAATTTTGAGCCGTGCAACTTGTAAATGTAAATTTTCTGCTAAAAAAATTTTAAGTTTTGGTCATTTGAGCTGTATACTCGGTCAATTTGAACACCTAAAATGCCAGACACAAGATCAGTTTGATACTCTAGAAGTTGCCTTGGAAATTTAAATAAAATTAGCAAAAAGATACGGTAATTGCATTGAGAACAACAAAATGGAATGGACATGGGAAAGAACTTGATTAAATTAGCCACAACTATGAGAAAATGATGGCAAGTAAAAAAATGGAAATATTACTATGCTAGTAGTTTAGCAAGTTCATCTACTCTTAGGCTTCCATGAGGTGCAGAATCCGGAAATTGTTCACTAGAATCTTTCCTTCTTTTGAGTTTAAAACTTCTTCTCTCCATCACTTCTGTGGGGGCAACAGTTGTGACTTCCTTAACTTGCAAATCCCCACTTTCTTGCTTCTCGCACTGTTGAAAATCCCCACTTTCTTGCTTCTCGCACTGTTGAACTGATACCTTCCTTGGACGATGTCTAAAAACTGGACTAGGTGGAGCAGACCTGGCAAAGGCAACTGCTCTTTGATAAACAGTATCAGCATCCAAATTTGCATCAAGCAAAACTGCACTCCGAGAGTCAACAGCTTGTTTCCACAACTGTACAACTCCATTTGCATGACATACACTCTTTGTTGGATTATTAAGAGCAGGTGAACCTTCTAAGGCATCTTGAACTTCTTCTGTACTAAGCCCAGCACTTTCTAGCCCGTCAGATCCCACTGATGTAGCAACAGACATTTCATTACCAGAGCCCGTAGATTCAGACTCATTAGCAGCAAAGCTGCCTGCATTATCCGACGTGGGATTAGTTTCACACATTTCTCTTGTGGTCGAATTAGTGTCCATTGCTTCAGATGCATCATCTAATTGTACTGCAGATAGATCCTCTGTATGTTCTTCACATCCCACAGGAGGGGTGCTCATATTTGGCAAGCTAAGAACGTCGTTGACAAAGATCATTTCACTTTTTTGGCCCTCCAAAGATGGAAGAAAAGAAGTTGCACTATCAGCATTGGACCCCTTGCCTTCTTGGCTATCATTTACTGGTTTTGTGTACGAGGACTTCCAATCCCTCCCCCTCCACATAAGAATATGCTCGTGTTCAAATGAGATTAGAACACATGATACAAGTTCCTGTAATTCAAAGAATTGAGTTAACCGTTATAGTAATTTTGTAACAATGATCTAAAGAAATGAAAGCAATAGCAACCAACTACACAAGTTTACAAGACCTTGAGCTTAGCACCAACTTTACGATAGTCACTTCCATTAATCCCTTGACAATTTATTCTGACCAATTCACATTCTTCAAAAGCCTCTCGGACATCTTTCACTAGATTACAGTACACACCATTCTTTGCTGCAACACGTACAAGACGCTTAATTGGTTACTGATTGATGTTTTCTATTATCATAACTTCATGCCAAGTGTAAACTAAAGAGAACAGCTCCATTCAATCTACCTAGTTTGCATATTGGTATCAGTTTCCGGCCCTTCTTGCGCATGTCAGTTGCTTCTTCCAGTGTTAGACCCTCCGGAACCCGTTGAATCAACCTCGGGTACACAGGGGTAACAGGTTTCCACAGCATAAGAGGAAAGCGGGGGCGAGTTTTGTAGTTGTAGTTTCTGCCCCGGAAAAGGTACACTACTCCTGCCTTCCTGTAAATAATCTTTCCTCCAGTTCTTTCCTGAAAACATGAACATAAAACCATAAACCAAATAGCTTTACCAAGCAACGCATAAGTTCAATATTAATTATTGATCCATCAACAGAAAATCACCCCACACTTGTAAATGAAAAACGTATTCTGAACTTCCACTCCAAAACAGATGCTCACAATAAAATTCTGATAATCAATAGGCCTACAATTTCACAGTGATGCAAGGAGATTTTTCTTTTTTTAATTCAAAATTAAAGATGCTACATTACCATATGACACCTGTGCACAAACAGCTGAACAAGTTCACTGTTGAAAGGAAAAACACACCTCTAATTGTTGGCAAACATTGCCCATATCAACTGTACATACTCCTTTGCATTTGATCTTGCACACTCTCCGCCGTTTCCAATGGGCATGAATATTATCTAACATGTTGTGAGTGAGGCCATCCCTACCTGAAATAACAAATGAAAAGACTAAATAATTCAGCAGGATTCCTCCTCAAAGCCCACAATCCTTCCATTGCAATCCATCTGTATCCTCAATCTCTATTATCAAAAACAAAACATTACACTAAGATACCAACTAATCTAACAGTGAAAACAACCTTATCTGCCTTTTAAATTCAGTGTTCAGCTAGCAAAAGTAACCAACAACCTAAAACTAAAAACAGTGTTTATGAAAAACTAACACCATATATCCAAATTGCAAGCTGAACTTCATTATTAATCCACTCATAAAGTAACAACAAGAAACGAGTAATCACAATACGCAGATTCGTTCATACCTTGACATCAGAGTTAATAATAAATTAACAATTAAACATAAATTCAAGAAGATGAGGAAATGAAAAGGAAAAATACCCATATTCAACTGGCGTTTCGATTTCACGCACGCATCAATCAAAGCCTTAACTTCCTCTCGCGTCAAAGGCTCACCCAGTATCTCCTCCCTAGTATACACATACCTCGGACCTGATCCAGGCAGAAATGGTCCCGGCGACTGAACCGGCTTCACCCCTTTCTTATCCGGCGGAGGCAACTTAAAAGAGTCAAACTCCCTCAACTTCTTCTTACTCGGGGGAAGTGGTGCCCGTCCAGTCCACGGCCGGGCTGTTGTGGTGGGCCCAAACGGCGAGAAAGGCTGCTCTCGCAACTTAACGGGCTTGATCTTAGGCGTCTCGGTGTAGCTGTACTTGAACTCAAACGGCGCACCGTTGATCACATAAGAGAGACCATCTTCGCTAATCTTGATGCTGGCATTTCTGTCCGATGGTAACTCCTCAGTTTTAGGTTGTGCCGTTCTCTGTTTTCTTCGAAATGACGGGTGGGAATCTGGGACTTCGGGTTTGGAATATTTGGACTTTTTGCCCCGGATTGAGGGAGTTGAAGGAGAGGAAGGCGTGCCTACGGATTTGAAAGTCTCGATACTCGCGCTTGCGGTGCCAGGATCATAATTATTAACGATTTTAGTGGCGCCATCAAAGCGACGATAGCGGCGGATGTCGTCTTCGATTTCTTTCTGGGCGCGTCGTCGTTCATTGAACTCCCTGGCGTTAGCGTTGTTCCACCGCGAGAAGCGTATCTCGGTACGTGGACGCTGGTGGGGCTGAGATGAGTTCTGACTCGGATTCGGATTCGGATTCCACGGTGGTGTAAATATCGGAAAAGGTATCGGAAATAATTTTAGCGCCATAACTAAAACGAATTGGGGTTCCCAGAATCCCAGCAGACAGCCCTAGGATAGCAGAGTGAAAGATATTTTTTGGAGGGGGAAAGTTAAACGACATCGTAGAGTAGGGGGGAGCCGTTATAGGGTTTTTAGTGTAATTAAGTGAAACAACAAGGACAATTAACGTGAAAGTTTCCTCCTTTTTGAGCAAAACAACAGTAGAGGGCAGTTAACGACTTGACGGAAGGAAATAGTTGAAGCCAGTACCGACAGTGGTCAAAAGCTTGTAATGCTTCTTAGGGCGACTATGGAGGGCCATTAGAGGTACTTACAGAAGCTCAGCAACTTTCAAGTTCCTCAAGAATTCATTTTTTTGGAGGTACAAGTAAGGGGTATTGCAATGACTTAGATCATTGAGGAGCCTCATATCTACATTTTCCCTCTTCTTTCCTCATTTTGTTCTTTAGAATTTCGACTTATGAATAGTTCAGCGTCAAAATGAATTTATGAATTTGTATTCTTTGCTTTTGATTTGGGCATGCTCTCTCTCTCTCTCTCTCTTACTTTTTTCTTTCAAAGCTGGTTTTATGATATAACATATCAGGGTCAGAATGATGATAAAGATATGATCCTTCTACTAGCTTATGTTTGCAATGGGTGATTGATAATCACAATTTGATGAGATGGTTATCACTGCCCAATTGCGGAGATTATGTCTTGCTGAAATTCGGAGGTTGCTGATGGTCATCTGTATGGCGATCACTGTTGCTGCTCTCTTTCAGTGTTTTGCACTTCCTTATGGGAAAAGATGGTCCCTGTCAATGGCTGATGAGGGTTCAGTTGTTGTGCTGATCAACAATTCCACCTTTTCAAATAATTTAAGACCAACGCCAATTAATGTGTCGAATATGGTAAATGATACTTCTTATCCTTCTGATTTTGATGAAGAAGTTAGAGATGAGAATGAAGCAAAAGATACCAGTACTGGCAATTTATCACCAGATAAGAGTGAATATGGTGAACTCACATTGAAGATGGGTGCAATGCCTGGCAAGAGCTTGATAATGGGATATGGTGCAAGAACAAGTGATGGTTCTATTCAAACAACATCTTTAGAGATAGGACGTGATAATGTGAAGCATGCTGAAAAAATGGATGACAAGGACTCAGCTGCTGATTTAGCGTTTGGAGGAGTTCAAATTCGTGATGTCGTTGTGCCAGTTTTACGTCCAAGGATTTCTGCAAAGAAGGGGGAAAAAATGAATACAGAATCAAGTACTTATAATGCACTCCTCCCTCCCAACGTAACTTCTGCAGACAATGTAACAGGGATTGCAGAAACACCGCCGCAAAGTTCAGTTTCTGTCACTTGGAACAAGAATTCTCCAAGGAATAGTATTTCCAAATTGAGAAGGTGGGAGATACAACCAATGTCAATATCCCAGATGAATTCACTATTACTTCAGAATCTTGTTTCATCTCATTATGTGGTAAGAATTGAACTTTGCTTGTGATTATGAACAGTAAGGGACAGACTATATCTGATGAAACTTTGACTTATTCCTTCTATTGGTGATAGAGGACACAATGGTACTCTGTACGTGACCGCGAGCTTCTGTCTGCAAAACTGAAGATCGAGAATGCTCCTATTATAAGGAGTCCTCCTGGACTTTATGCTTCTGCTTTTCGAAATGTTTCTATTTTTAAAAGGTAAGCCTCTTTGAATGTTCATTTTTCTATGCACTTCTCATATTTAATTTTCTATTCTGGTCTGTTTCCCCTGATAACTGCCCGAAATATATGTATTGACTAAGTGAGATTTGTGCAAAAACTTTTGGCTGCTTCAACCATTGGAAGCAAGGAATATAGACTCATATACTATCAGTTACTAGTTTCATTCTGTAGTAATTATATCAGTGAATTGATAACTTTTGAGGAAAAAATCATTCTGTTAACAAAGAAGTCAATATTATTCTGAGCTGTTGGATCCTAGTCTTTTATTTGCAAGCTCATACCTGCACCTAGCTCCCACTGAATAAGCTCATTCTATCCCCTCAAAAGCTTTGGCTTCCTTCTCTTGAGAATTCCTCTTATGATTACTGAGCTAAAGCTTTTTTTATGTCTTCTACAGGAGTTATGAGTTGATGGAACGTATGCTCAGAATTTATATTTATAAGGAAGGTGAAAAGCCTATATTTCATCAGTCTAAGATGAGGGGAATATATGCATCAGAAGGATGGTTTATGAAACTGTTGGAGGGAAATAGAAGGTTCATAGTGAGGGACCCCAGAAAAGCTCACTTGTTCTACTTGCCATTTAGTTCCCTAATGTTAAGGGCCACTCTTTTTGGACAAAATTCTCGGACTCAGAAGGATCTCGAAGGATATTTGAAGAACTATGTGGATTTAGTTGCACATAAGTATAGTTTCTGGAACAGAACAGGAGGAGCAGATCATTTTCTTGTTGGCTGTCATGACTGGGTATGTTTTCCAATTCTGTGCATTTATTTATACCGAATTAATAGTTTAATGATTACTAAATTTCAATCCTGCCTGATAATTTCATTCTTAAAGTGATTATGATAATGTGATTAGAAGTAGCTAATAGTTTGTTTCACCATAGAGATTGACTGTATTTGGTTGACCATGAATGCCAAATGTCCGTGATATTAATGTGCAAACCAACTTCCATTATATGCTTATGTTGATTTTTTGGATTGTGAGTTAACGAGACTTTATCCCTCTTGTGATGTTCGATACTAGTTCTCAAAACTGACATATATTTAATGCTCCAGTTAGCAGAAGCCTCTGAAGTATGATAATGGTTTTTAGGAAAATAGGATGACAACTGTTTGTGATTGATTATCCTGTCATCCTCTAGCTGTGCCTAGTCCTGCATGTTGCCTTCAGTTATTCTCTATAGTAGCTAATTGATGTCAATTTCAGGCCTCTCGAATCACAAGGCAGTATATGAAGAATTGCATTAGAGTTCTTTGCAATGCCAATGTTGCTAAGGGCTTCAAAATAGGTAAGGATACTACTCTGCCAGTTACGTGCGTACGCTCTGCTGAGAATCCTCTGAAAGATCTTGGAGGAAAGCCTCCTTCAGAAAGGCATAGTCTGGCCTTCTTTGCTGGAGGCATGCATGGTTATCTGCGACCAATCTTGCTGCAATTCTGGCAGAATAAAGAATCTGACATGAAAATCTTTGGTCCAATGCGCCGTGACATTGAAGGGAAAAGTCTGTACATAGAGTACATGAAGAGCAGCAAGTATTGCATATGTGCCAGAGGTTACGAAGTTCATACTCCTCGCATCGTTGAGGCCATTTTCTATGAATGTGTGCCAGTCATCATATCAGATAATTATGTGCCTCCATTTTTTGAGGTATTGAACTGGGAAGCATTTTCTGTGTTTGTGCAGGAGAAAGACATTCCAAATCTGAGGAACATTCTGCTCTCAATCCCACAAGAGAGGTACCTTGCACTGCAGTTAAGAGTTAAAATGATACAACAGCATTTCCTTTGGCACAAAAACCCTGTGAAGTATGATCTATTCCATATGATCCTTCACTCGGTTTGGTACAATAGAATTTTTCAGATGTCAAGCAAATAAAAATGTAAAAAAGCTTTCTGAATTATGGCCCTGGAAAAGCCTAAGAGTTGCAGAAATCACAGGACAGGGAACTCGACCATTTTTTGTGATGATATCGGCCATAAACCTGAAAGACATTGTTGAATCACAAAGAACTTGGGGATCATCTGAGCTGGTTTTGCCACAAGCGAGTGATAACTGATAGTAAAGATTCATAGAACTTTCTCTCATCTCGATCATTGAATTTAGTTTCTTGCTGTAACCTAACCAATTCAGACTTCTTCTGGATAGATCAGACATGTCTTCGTCTCCATGTATATAATCTCAATTTGTGCAGGATCATGAAAGATTGAACCTTTAACTACAATAGAATACATGATTTTGATACGAACCCAGTCAACCAAATTGGATCTAGATGATATTTACTGCAGTGCTAGAGGGTTTTCTTCTTCTTCTTTTTTCCTTTCTCTTTCTGAGGGACTGCTGTGCTAGATTTAATAACCAAAAAAAAAAGAAGCTGAAATTTCAATGATAAGGTTCTTTTATGTCATTTTCACGCTTAGCAACTTGAGGAAGATTTCCAAAAATTTAAAAGAATTTAAAAGGAGTCATTATTATCCCACGCCAGGATCACTTCAATGGAAAATTTTTACTAGATATACAACCAAAAGTTAATTATGGCAATTAATGATTAATTGAATATGAACTCTGCAACTAAGAACTACCTGGCATGCATGAACCTGTGTCCTGTATAGTAATCAATATTTTTTAAAAAAATTAAAAAATTTGAAAAATAAATATTAGACAAATGCCAGAGACCGAAATATTTTCCGGGAATTTTTTTAAAAAATCAGTAAACAATAATGGCGTGCTGCAAAATTCCGTGAAGAAAGATTCTCGATGAGTTGTGTTTTTTCTTTTATGAAAAGAGTGTTCCTTCTTTTCTTAATGGGATTAAGTACAAAAAGAAATATGTTGGTCGCTGCGGCTACACGGCTGAGCAATTAAATAAAATAATGCTGTTTTTGAAAGTTATCAAGAAGCAGATGCCGCAGAACAGAGCTTGGTAGATACTTTTCGTAAACTTTGGCTTTCTTCTCGTCTTCTTCTTCGTCAAGTTACTGAGGTTGGGGTATCTTTCGTTGCTGAGTGGTTATTTTCGTTTCTGCTTGGCTGCAGAGAAAGTATTGCTAAACTCAGTTGACCTTCTTTTTACTTGTTTTAGTTTCTTCCGAACCATCAAGTAATTGCTTTTACTTTTTACTTTGGTTGTCATGTTCTTTTTCTGGGTGCTCTTCTCTGGTTGCGTTTCTTGTTCCATGCAATTCGAATCTTCAATTGGGATTTTTGCTCTCTGATTTTCCTGAACTTTCCTTTCTTTTCTGTGTTCTTCTTTGCAATTGAATTTTCAGTCTTCAAGTACACTTCGTTTGGTTATGCAAGTACTCATGCTATTATATAATTTCATCTCCGTCACAATTTGCAGTCGTATCTTTCCCTTTTCCTTCCTTGATAGTAAATTGAAGAAGGAAATTTGACGTTCTTTTTAACTAGGGCAAGGGGGTGATCTCTGGATTAGTTGGTAGTCACTGGTTTTGGTGTTATGGAGTTCCGGTTTCAGTTTCATAGATTATGCCAAATTGAAACCCGAAGATGGCTTCTTGTGGTGGCGGCAGTGGCTATAACTCACTTACTTTTTCAATCTCTTTTGCTTCCTTATGGAAATGCTCTCAGGTCTTTGTTTCCCAATAACATTGATTTAAATGATAAAACCACCTTAACAATTATACAATCTTCTACGTCTCTGATGGTTCGCAATCCTCTCACTCTTGATGCTTCGAGTTTGAGTGAAGGTTCCATCCTTGATAGGGCGGTGTTGAAAGATTCTATCCATTCCGGTGGCAATGGAGAGATTAGTCATGACAGTGGATCAAAGAAAAAAGGCGGAGACATTGACAATGGTTTTACATCTGGGGATGAAAGCCAGGACAATTCTATTGTGTTTGCTGGGGATCATGATGGAGGTACTGATGATTCTGTAGAAGAGGTTCTGGACAATCCTATTGAGATTGTTCTGGATAAAAATGTGAATGATTTCCCATCCGGGAATGTGATGGATAACAATGGGGATTTCCCATCTCAGAATGTGATGGATAACAATGGGACTTCTTCACTGGAAAACATCAGAAGTCAAGAAAGTAGTTCTATAATGGAATTTACCGGTGAAGGCAAGCAAGACTTTCCTCTTGATCAAAATGGGAAACTAAATCATGAAATTTCAGTAGACAATGATCTGCCGCAGAACGATTTGCAGCACACAAAAATTGCTGTTAAATCATTTCCACTAGAATCAGAGGTAGTAACTTCATCAAAAAATATCAGTTATTTGAGAGCAAATGAAAGTTCCTCTGTGGAATCTGCTATCCTGAAAAATGATTTTGCAACTTCAAAAAATGATTCGACAAAGGTGGTTAATCCTGCTAGGAAAAAGATGAAGCCCGAGATGCCTCCAAAATTAGTGACTTCGATAGATGAGATGAATCAAATATTAGCCCGACATCGTCTTTCTTCACGTTCAATGGTATGAACTCTCGAAACATCTTTCCGTTAATGCTTTAAGACAGAAAATCTGAACCATTTTATATCTAATTGTAGAGACCAAGATGGTCCTCCCATCGTGATCAGGAGATTTTGGCTGCAAGGTCAGAGATTGAGAATGCTCCTGTTCGAGTGAATGATAGAGATCTTTATGCTCCTCTGTTTCGAAATGTTTCCAAGTTTAAAAGGTAAGCCTAGTTTGTGACCTGGATTGTTGAAACAGTATACAAACAAAATATTAATCTTTTCTCTGAACAGCTTTGCACTCAATTTTCTTTCCTGCTCCATCAAACACTGATTTGGTTTAGTGCCAATGATATAGAAAGCAAACTAAAACATGAAAAAATTGAAGGACTAGAAACAGGAAAAGAGAAGAGGGGAGCAACTTTTATAACACCAACTGACCTGTAAGCTGCCATAACAATTTTACAGAGTTCATTTGATGAAAGACATGCACTGTGCTAGCGTTAGACTTTTAGTTCCATGATGTGACATCATTGATGCTTTTATCTGGTAATGGCCATTAAAGTATGTTTCTCCCGGTTATTCACAAATTGTTTTAACTTGTGGGAAATTTTATCTTCTTTTTCATATGCTTTAGAATATCACAGACAGTTGAATTTCTCCCATAGTCTATGTTACCTATACTAGAAGGAAGAGTTAACAGATTTTTTTCACTTACCTGAAGTGTTCAAGTGTCTTATGAACGCCCTATCCTTATCTGTTACAGTTGGTATAAGATAGAGTAAAGAGTTAAAAGCAACCATCACTTAGGTCCAAGTCCATTTGATCACATCTTAAGTTGTTGTCAAAATAATTTGAGCCATGAAGTGATTTTGGCTGAAATTTCTTTTTCAAATTTGATTACTGACTTGCTGCTCTTGATACACTGGAAATTGAGTTCCTCTATTAGGCCTGTCCAGTTTATATGGAACAGGCTGCTGAGGTTTCCAAGGAGTTATAAACTGCTAATGTGGGGGTTGGGGATGGAGTTGGATTGAATTTATTGCAGCCAAGGCAGTGAGCTAACCTGGTTTAATAATGCTAAAAATATTAGTCTAATTTGGTTTTGCCTTTTAAGTTTTACCTACTTGTGAATGGCGTGTTATTTTTGGGGATTAACCATGCACTGATATTCAATTATATCCCAGATCAGACATAATGCCATCCTGGTGAGGTGACTAGCGCAATCTATTGTGGGATAGCTCTTAGACATCGACCTATGTTTAAATTCTAATTCATCATGACAATGTAGAGTAGATTGTTACATCTTAATGTCACCTAATTTTGTTGAAATTTACATCTATTGTCTCTCAATATTTCAATGTATATGTGATCTTTGTCTTCTGAACATCAACACATAGTATACTGATCATCTAATTTAGCATAACTTTATTGGTTTTTTTAGGAGGAGAATGAGAAAATATAAACGAGATTGAAAAGCCTTATAGATTTTATTGATGGTAGTGATATTTATACATAAAAATTTAACTAAAAAACTTAATTATCTAATCAATATCATAATAATCTTAAAAGATATTATCTAAACTATCATATCAAAACTACTTAGAATATCTTTGACAAAGTAAAAGATGCATATTTCAACAAAATTAGACCTATTTCTTTGAATACTTTCATACCTTTGCTTTTGTCTGTCTTAATTAGGAACATAAATAAGTTGAGCTACTAGGACTGAGGTCCAAAGTATTCAAATTCAACTAAGTTTTAATTAAGTTAAGCTTTTACTTAAGTAGCTTGAGTAGCAAGCTACAAGCTGTGTCAAGTTCAAGTACCTAATACTGGACTTAAGTGGCTGGAAGCCTAATCAATTGATGAAGTATGTAATTTTTCATATAACTTAAATGTTTTTCTGTTTTATAATATCAAAGTAATAAATGTACTTAATATTATGTAATTATTAAAATAGTGCTTTTGACTTAATTTGAGATCAGTATACAGTTTAGTGATGAAATCAATTTCAAGTATTTCATTGGACCATTTTCTTGCATGATTAAAAGGTTTATAACTTGATTTTTCTCAAATCAAGTTTGAAGCTTCAAGTCTAAGTAGCACACCGTTGATTTGACCCAGCTCAATTATACACCAAGTGTTAGTTTTTTCATAATGAATCAAACTGCTTTCTGACAGCATATGAATTATAAAATTTTTTTCATATTCAGGAGTTATGAACTCATGGAACGCACACTCAAAGTCTATATCTATAAGGATGGAAAGAAACCAATCTTCCATCTGCCAATATTGAAGGGATTGTATGCTTCAGAGGGGTGGTTTATGAAACTGATGCAGGGAAACAAGAATTTTATTGTGAAAGACCCTCGAAAGGCCCACCTCTTTTACATGCCATTCAGTTCCCGAATGCTGGAGTACACCATTTATGTGCGTAACTCACATAATAGGACAAATCTACGCCAATATTTGAAGGAATACGCAGAGAAAATTGCAGCTAAATATCCTTACTGGAACAGAACTGGTGGAGCTGACCATTTTCTTGTAGCTTGCCATGATTGGGTATTCTCTCCATTTATTCCTTTTAATGCTTTCTGTCTTCTTCACTTTTAATCCATTTACTCCTTTTAATGCTCATGAAGAATATTACTGTGCTAGAATAGTGTTGGGATTAATTATGTGGTTGGAAACCCTGACTTTGGCAGTCCCCAAGCACCAAGGGAACATGTCAATGTTAAAAGCTTGAGATATCAATCAAAATGTCTTAAACTTCAATCCTAGTAGAAGGGAGGGGAAGGGGGGGAGGGGAGAGGGAGGGACGAGAGAGATAATGATTTTGGGAAATGATAGGGCTGTCCTCCTACTCTCTTACACAACAATGGACTTAATGCTTTGCGAGTTCTCTGCAGCCACTGAGTAAAAGAAAAAGTAAAATAGACTAGGCCCTTTCATGCTTATTAAGCGGAGTTGCTCTGATACCATAAACAATAGGTGATTCGAGATGAAAAGACTGCATCGAGTATTCTGTTCTTGTAACATATTTATATTACAGTAAGAAAGACAATTATAGAAGTAATTACACTGAAAGAATCATGCCTGATCTCTAGCAATAAATATAGAAAATATGTTGAGTAAATGGTTAACTAGGCCTTCTATGGTTGATTTGGTTTTCCTTTATTTTAGGATCTAAAGTTTGGCTTCTCTGATACTTCGATGGGTGTGAGAGATATTTTCTCTAATACATAACTAGTTCGTATCATAATAGGGCATGTTACTGACAAAAGATGATGTTAAGGCTGTCTCAATAATTGCAGTGAAAATAAGGGCAAGATCTACTAATCTGTTAAAATTCTTCTATCCAAAATGACTAAATAAATCAATGGTTTTGTCCACATTGATCTGAAAAAAATCAAAGCATAGTGCATATTTGCGTATTTCTTATTGTATGCATGTTTGCGCTAGTGCATGCATTCTTGAGTATTGCCTTCAATTTCTTTTTTATAGCTATTTACATGTCATATGATGCATGAAACTCTTACAGGCTCCTTATGAAACAAGGCATCATATGGAGCATTGCATCAAAGCCCTCTGCAATGCTGATGTCAGTTCAGGTTTCAAAATAGGGAGGGATGTGTCCCTTCCTGAAACATATGTCCGGTCAGCCAGAAATCCTCTCAGAGATCTTGGAGGAAAGCCACCTTCTCAGAGGCATATTCTTGCCTTCTATGCTGGCAATCTGCATGGCTATCTCCGACCAATCTTGTTGAAGTACTGGAAAGACAGAGACCCTTCAATGAAGATTTTTGGTCCCATGCCTCCTGGTGTTGCAAGCAAAATGAGTTACATCCAACACATGAAGAACAGCAAGTACTGCATTTGCCCCAAGGGTTACGAGGTCAATAGCCCGAGAGTCGTTGAAGCCATCTTTTATGAGTGTGTACCTGTTATTATATCTGATAATTTTGTGCCACCATTTTTTGAAGTCTTCAACTGGGGGGCATTCTCCGTAATCCTTGAAGAGAAAGACATCCCCAGCCTGAAAGAAATATTACTTTCAATACCAGAAAAGAAATATCTTGAGATGCAACTTGGTGTAAAGAAGGTTCAGCAGCATTTTCTTTGGCATGCTAACCCAGTGAAGTACGATCTCTTTTACATGACTCTTCATTCCATTTGGTATAATAGAGTTTACCAGATAAAACAAAGATAAGATCATCAATGAACAAGCAATAGGGAAATTGAGAGGACAGATGAAAATGGACATAATATCACATGAAATGGGGTTGAAGCTGTTTCTGAAGAAACCATCCCACGTTATTTCTTCTCAAGCTGTAGAGAGACTTCCTGATTAAATCTAAGAAACTTGTAAAAGCGCTTGTATCATATCATCTTGGCAACAGTAACACTGTATACAACTGTTTTCCTCTTGTAAAAGAAATTTGAAACCACATTTGGCAATGTACAAGCTCTCTGATGTTTCATTTGCTACTGCGTTTCGGGAACTTGTCCAACTAGCTCGTAGATGTATCAGTTCCTCAATGGTTTAACATGTTTATTCCAACATTGAACTGCCCATGCACATATAGCTTACTCATTTGTCAAAATTGTCCTTTCCCAGATGGTCTCCTGATGCATTACTCATTAAGCTAGCAACTATTAATGTAATACGAATATGTATATAAATTCCTCAACCTGTAGATGATTCGTTTCTCTTGTGTTCACAGTGACTTGAAACTTGTTTCCGGTTACTGAATGTCTTCAGCAAAATAGCTGAAATTGCCATCCATGTATTTGATCAAGTGCTTGAACCTCGTAGAAGACCGCAGTAACACGAGTGGTTAGAAATAAAGCAGATCATGAAAGCTTTGCTCGATGGAATTGGGATATTTCACGTTTCTTTTTCCAATTAAATCGGAGTCTTCTTCCTTTTTGTCCATTACCCACTAAAGAATTTGTCCCAATAAGCTGCGTTTCTCTTCTCTTTCCTGAAAAGGAAAAGACAAAGCGTTTTATCCACTCAACAGCGATCATATCATCATATGAGCTGGCGGGTCCGTCCTACACTGCACACTTTGCTTCCGCCTTAAACTACCGCCCAAAGTCACCGTAAAAAAATTCAGGTTTCCGCAATAAAACTTCCCCTAAATCTGTGTAAAGATTTTAAATTTTAAGAAGAAGAGGAAAAAAGAAGATTGAAATTAGAAACTTCTCTGTCAGAAAAACAAAAAGCACACACCTTGAAAGTGGGCCATAGCAGAAGGCAAATAGGATAGCTATCATCATCTATTACTCCCATTCCTCTTCCATGACTTCCCTCTAATTCGGTTGCTACTATTTCCAACATATTTATTGCCTTTCTTTCTTTTCATGTTTTTCTTAATTTATTCCTTTTTTTGGTTAATTTCATGCGCTTTTATTATTCTCCTTTCTTTTTTCGGAATGGGTGCATTGGATTGGGATATTTCTTATCTTTTTCATTTTATAAATTAAACTTCAGTGGGGTGTGATTCTGAAGACTCATCTGTTTCTGGGTTGTTTAGATTTCGGTCTTTCCTCTATTCTTGGAGCTTCCATCTTCTGTTTTCTCATTTCTGCAGGTCAGTCTATGGCTCTCTGCTTTTTCATTTGTACTTCCACCTATAGGTTCTTTTTATTTCTGGTTCAATCCGTCGGTTTGCTCTGGTTTGGCTTGTTTTGTTCCATCATTTTTGGAAGAAAGCGTTTTAACCACTTTTCTTTATCTGGGATTTCGGTACATTATTCTAAGTTTGATCGATGTATTTGGCTGAACTGTTCCATTTGCATTTAATTTAATTCGATTCTTTCGAATGTGGATTGTGGAAAACAGATGTGGTTGTGCCTTAATTTTAATAATGTGCAGTTCTTAATATAAATACTATTCGTCAAAATGAATTCAGCTATGGTCATATCGATATCATTTAAGTAGTGCGAAATTTTTATTTGTTGAAGGTGAGATTGATTATTAACTATCCACTTAAGATCTTCACTTGACAAGACTTCATCTTCTGAATCATTTTTTTCCTTTTTTTATGCACATAAGGAATTCGTCTAATTCCTATTATCGTTTAAGTTTTTCCAGAACATCCCTTTATTAGTGAGCATACAAATGGACAAAACTGTTTTCATTCTCTAAAATTATCTTGATATCTTGCAATCTCAGGATAGAAATATCATATGGGAGATCTATGCATTCATGGAGGTATAACCAATATTCCCTCAACAGTAAGTGCAAGTTCCATATCAGGAATGACCTTTATTTTTTGTTTTTCCTTTCCTCTTATTTATGATGCTTAATTTAATGTTTGCTAACTTTGGATTCTTTTCTTTCATCAATGAAGTCAGATCAGGTTAGGCATGAATCAAGTAAATGTTACACTGTAGAAAGGCATGTTCATCACAAGAAACAGGTGTTTTTTCTACTTAAATATATGGTATCTATAAGTTTGTGCACATGTTTATTTATGCATCTGCAAATACACATGCACGGAGACACGCATTTGTTATTTTTTTGTGATGTATCAATTGATATTTCATTAATTTAACAGCCTCATTTTGTGAGATTAATAGTGATATCTGTTTAATTTAGCATTGCAGTATTTGAATAACTGATGTGATAGAAGTGATGTAATCGTTTTGTGTCGACCCATGAAAGGCTTTATTGCACACTGATAAATGATTGAGCAATTTTTATGTTGTTAACTTCTGTTGTTTATAGATAGGCTGTAGTCAATTAAGTTCAATATGAGAGGTAAGATTTTCTGGTCTAATTATAGGTCCTCTTATCAGGTCAATTGTGATGCAGTGGGTAACACAAGTCTTCTTGTTGATTCTTTTGAGTTCTGCTCATCGGTAGACGGCATTATCACCAGTCTAGTGACACTTACCACTTATTTAAGTCATCAATTTATTCGTTTTATTGGTGAGTTCTTAATTTCAACTACATGCATTTATATTTGCAACTAAATAATGTGATTCACTGCAATTTCCTTTTAATTCATGATTAAACTCAACCTCAATGCCAAACTTCAGTTATTTTCGACAGGTAGTTCTCCTTAGGTTCATTCTCTTTTGGTTCATGCTTTAGAAAAATTATGGCTACGTTTGAAACAGTGTTGTTTATGCAGAGGATCTTGTGCTCCAAGATGATAAAGAATGTTCAGGGGGTTTGGTGGTTTGCCACTCTGAGCCACATTTAAGATCTCCTAGCCACAGCATTTGTAAATTTGATGGAGAAGGTTGCTCATCATCTCCTAAATTTTATATTGCTGATACAAGCCCTGGAATCCGTGGAAGAACCTCGGACATGAGGGAACAATTACTTGTAAATACAAGTTATGAAATTATCAAGACCAGTTGTAGTCGTCGAGGTGTCTCCTTTATTATTCAAGGGTATTATTCTTTTTCCCTGATTTTTTCCATGGTACTAAACTATAAAAAAAATTTCCAACGTAGGTAATTCAATCATGCTACTGCAGCTTCCCTTCTGAAATACCCCCTAAAGTAGTGTTAATTGAATTGAAAGTTTTTTCTTTAGAGCCCCTTCTTGAAGCACATCTTGGTCTTCTTATGTTTTTCTCAGTATTTTCAGAACAATAATTTGGACTATTTGTTTCATTACATGATGATTTTGGATTCTCTGATGAACAAATGTTGAAGATTTGATAGTATATAAACGGTTGCTGCTTTGTCACCTCCAGATTCCTTTAATGTTTTTCCCTGCCATTCATTTATATTTCAAATATATATTCATTTGCCTTGCACAATTTCTTCACATGGGTGTAGGTTGATGCTTCCACTGTTTGGTTTTCGACTTGCCTGGAGATTGGCATTGGCCTCCTTGAGATTTTCATTCTATTATGTCTGGCATGCACAAGTTCAAGTTCGTAGGTAAAACAAGTTAGTTTTATCCTCGTTAACATTGCCAAAATTTTCAGCAGTATAATTAAATACCTTATAACCTTATCCAAAAGAAAGGAGTATGATCAAATAATTTTACAGAGCTAAAAAAGAATCCAAAACTTTAAAATACAAATAAAAGGTAAGAAACCAAATAGCTTTTTTTCTCAAAAAATTAAATTATTGAAAATCCAGAATCAACAAGCAGAACAACATCCTTCCACATTAAAAGTGAAAAAAAAAGGACCCAGGAACCACCTCCGAGAGTAAGAGTGGAGGGTGAGGGTTATTTTTTATCTTGGATGTTTAACTGCATGGCGATAAACAAAACTTGGAATTTCAATTCTAAGTGCTAAATTCTATGTTAGTTGATTTTGAAAATCCCTGAAGAATCTTTTCCAGTTGGTCTTCTCCAATATTGTAACTTTTAACTTTTAATGTATATGATGCTTTATATAGAGGAGCAAAAAGAGCTTTCTAAATGATTTCAGTTAAATTTTTCACCTTTCTTAAGTGAACTGCTGAATTTGTCTTTAGTCACTACCAAATTCAAAACCCTCTCTTGTTATCATTGTTGTAGTTGTTATTATTACTATTCATAATTCATGGTTAGTTTAGGACAAGCCCCCAAACTCTTCTATGAAATGGCATCCTTTATTTTTATTTTTATTTTTTCTTTTCTTTTCGTAGTTGAGTGGAGTCAATGAACTCTATGGCCCCAGTCCTAGTAAATTTGCAAATTGGAAGATTCATAGTTGTAGAAGTCTGCTAAGTTTTTTTTTCTTTTCTTCCGAGTGTTGAAGTTTTGTTGTTATATGATATTAGTACTCATTTTGGAATCTTCAGCATTACATCTCGAGTGCGTACAACTTTGCGCGGTTCATCTGATGATATTGGATGGTTGCAACATACACCTGGAATGGCTTCTGTGGAAGATGGTACTGCTAGATTTCTAGAGCTGCTTGAAAAAATAAGGTCAGCATAAATATTCTCTCTTTCCTCTTGTAAAATTTGAGCAATTCTCCATCATGTCAGATGATACTTTTGATTGTTTACTTGGAGATTGACCTGTGAAAACACAATGTTAGAGGGCATTTGCTAATATAATATTACATTATATGGTTTTTCACATAATTTCATGAAATCTCATTTCAGAAAACTTGAAACAATTGCTAATGTATCTTGTAATGCTGAATGTGAAAATTTGTGATTTTATGCAGTAAATATAAATTTCACATCTCTGTTATGTGATGATGTTGAACTTTACATTGTTATATTCCATAGTTTGTAATTCAAGCAATAAAACTATATGCACAGACCAATGAGCAGTAGGCATTCTCTTGTTTCAAGAACACAAATCTGTGCTGATGAGTTGAAAGCATAATCTGTGGATTGCTTTTATGAATCAAAATGTTCTTTATATGCATATTGGGATGTTACCAGCTGACTCGTGTTAGGGCTGTCAAAAGGATGCAGAGCTGTTCTAGACAATTATTGCTCATGTTTGTTTGTGATTTAGCAATATTTTTGGGCTTGGCATGCAGTGCCATTGCAACATTTTGGAGCTAAAGTCAGACATTTTTAAGCAAGTAATCTCTGTATTTTATGCTGATGATTTTACATCTAACAGAATTAACAAACTACTCTGCTCCTCCAATAGTTTCCTTCCTGCAAAAAATATGGCAACATGTTGTTTGATTATCTGTAGGAAGTTTTTTAGAACTTCGAAGTAGCTACCTCCCTTTATTCTCCCTTCTCATTTTGTGAATCATTAGATAATGCGTAAAGATATAAAATTGTTTCCATAATGGAACCTTCTTGATTTCTTGGTTATGCCTCTCCAAGAATGTGTGTGTGTTTCACTGCTAAGAACCTGAATGCAAGGTGTTCACTGATCGTCTATTTCAATGGTTTTTAGTTTTAGTTTGTATTTCATCAATTCATGAGCAATGGTTTTCACTTGAAGAGTAACTACTTCTCTTTCCATACTTAATGGAAATATGGATAGTTTGTTCTTTCTTGATAGTTGATGTGTGCGTGGATCTTATTGTAATCTTCAGGAATGGAGAGCACAGACTTCCCAACTCATTTGTTTATCTGTTAATACCAGGTATAGAAGGACCCCTATTCTGATGTTCAATTCTTCTTTTTTTTCTCCCCTGATTATTCGGCACTTGGCATGAAAAAAGCACACTGAAATGTTAATATTTACCTTTGTCAGGCCTTTTTAGCAATCATGGTCCTTTATATTTTGTGGGCACTAAGAGATTCTTTTCTAAGATGGGTCTAGCTTGTCATATTGCAAAAATTCACAGTGAGGTAATTGATTATTTCTCGATGAATTTTCCAAACTAAGATTACCTTAATAAAAATGATAATATGAATAGTTGGTCATTTTCTCTATGTATCTAGATTTATCTTTTCATGCACCTTCACAATAAATCATGATATTGCTTCTGGCTCTTTTGTGTCTTTCCATATGAAGGCATCAGTGGAGCACAATGCATGCGAACTGAAGCACTACATTGAGGAACTCTACTGGGGCTCAGGAAAGCGTGTGATGCTGCTCGGGCACAGCAAGGGTGGGGTTGATGCTGCAGCTGCATTGTCATTGTACTGGTCTGACTTGAAAGATAAAGTTGCTGGACTGGTACTGGTGCAAAGTCCATTTGGTGGATCCCCAATAGCTTCTGACATTCTCCGTGAAGGCCAGATTGCTGACAAAGAAACCCGGAAGATCATGGAACTTTTGATATGCAAGCTCATTAAGGTAATCCTTTCCTAATACCTAGAAAATCCATAGATTTGTGTGCAAATATGAAATCCTAAAAATAAGAGAAAATGTAATAATGTTGATGTATGTTCTCTAAGCTTTACAATTATGCATCTGATCCGCTGTCATTTTTTAACCTACGCTTCTGAACTCCAGTAAAATAGTTAGTTCAACTTATTTTTCTATTTGATCATGAATGATCAATTTCTAGGGTGACATTCGAGCACTGGAAGATCTCACTTATGACAAACGGAGAGAGTTTATCACGAAACACAAGCTCCCTGAGCAAATCCCTCTTATCTCATTCCACTCCGAGGCAAGCATTGCTCCAAGTGTCCTTGCTACAATGACACAAATAGCACAAGCAGAACTCTCTTGGCTTCCCCTTTCAAGACTTGGGGTTGCAGAGCCTGATGATGTTCTTCAAGCAGGATGTCAGGTGCCAGTTGTGATCCCCATATCTGCTGCCATGGCTGTGTGTGCATTCCACTTGCAGCTTAGGTATGGAGAGAAGAGTGATGGATTAGTAACTTGTCGAGACGCTGAAGTTCCAGGTTCAGTTGTAGTCAGACCAGACAGGAAGCTGGACCATGGATGGATGGTTTATTCTTCAGGTAAGAAGGATCCTAATGAGCCTGATTGCAGTGAAATGTGTGAGGCTCTTTTGACTATGCTTGTGGGGCTTGGCAAGACTAAGGAACTATGCCAATTGGATGGTTATTGTGAGTGACACTCTCTTTTTGTTGAAGTTATTGAGCTTTGGCTCTATAGTGTTTTCTGTATTGGAAACCTCAGAAGCAATTTAGTATTTTGGGTCTGAATTTAATTGAGAAATATTGTAAAATTAATGGAATTAAAAAAAAATGATATATTATTCCAACTTACTATTGGGTATTTTAATAGTTATTTAAAATTTTAAACCCAACTCAATCCCATAACCCAATTAAAAGTCAGACCCTCCCTCATCCCTATTTACATGTACTTCTCCATAGCCATTATTCTTTCAAATATTGCATAGAGTTAAGGCCTATTCTAACATGGCTAATCAGCTCTGCAACATCCATTTTTGGTCCTCCATTCAGATAGCCAGAAACCCAGAAGGACTATTCTGAAAATAAAAGAAGAATTTATGAAACGACAGAGGAACATGGGTACATGTGTATTGGAAGGCAAAGTACTTTGGTACTCTACAAACCAATGGGACTCCCTCCAAAGGGAAAGCCTTAGTGATTGAAGGGTGCTAAGCAATAATTCCAATGTATTTTCTAATCCTTGCTTTCAAGGCCCATCAAATACCCTTCATGAATGTAGATATATTAATTGTTGGTAGGCCCAAAGTGACCCCAGCCCATTAACTAATACCTTTAAATTCTCATCATGGAAGTGCTCAACTACCCACAAGTCACAATCATATTATTTCACAGATGACTGAATTAGCACTTGGCATGGCAGATTGAGCAAGGCAGGGTTTCGCAATTAAACCCAACTGCTCTTCTGTTTCTTG
>CAOGCB010879784.1:0-19523 GCA_948266635.1 Cnidoscolus chayamansa | reverse complement strand
AATAACACTTGTCATTATCCTATTGGAAACATGACAAGTAAGGAAGTCTTTCTCATAAGGCAGGATCCTCTGCAACTATAATCACCACAAAACCTAACCATCACCGTTGATTGTCTTGCAAAATCCAACGATACCCTTATTAAAAGCAGATGCAGCATTGTAGTTTCCGTAGGCAAGCACAGCCCCTCATACGTAGTCCGAGTTAAATCTGATACTCGGAAACTAAAACCCCACGATATGAAAAAAAAAGAAAAGTTTTCGCTTGATTATCTAGGACAGAACCAGAGCGAGCGAGAGAGATAGCAGAGAATGCTAGTGTCAAATTCCTTCACCAGATCAAACCCTAAATTTATCTCTCATTATTTCAATTCTTAAGCTTATCAATCTCAGATCCACTTTTTGTTCCCATTTATATATTTGAATTGGCGTTTTCCCCCTTTTTGTACGTTTTTTTGATAGGGAGGTAGATTTTGTTGCTCTCCCTACATTTTTTTTGCGGTTTTATTACTATGGCGTGTATAAAATCGGTGAATAGATCGGCATCGGTGGCGTTGGCGCCGGATGCACCGTACATGGCAGCAGGGACGATGGCGGGAGCTGTGGATCTATCCTTCAGCTCTTCTGCTAGTCTTGAGCTCTTCAAGCTTGATTTTCAATCGGATGATCGTGATCTTCCTTTGGTTGGCGAGTTTCAGAGCTCCGAAAGATTTAACCGTCTCGCTTGGGGTAGAAATGGATCCGGGTCTGACCAGTATTCGCTTGGACTCATTGCTGGTGGGCTTGTTGACGGCAGTATCGACATTTGGAATCCTCTGAATTTGATTCGGTAATTCGAAGCATGACTTAATTCAGTATGTCAGTTCCGTTTTCGTGATTTGAATGTGATTTCTATTCAATTTCTGTTTGAGTTGAGTTGGCCTCAAAATTGCCAGTAAATGAGAAAACTTAGGGGGTATAGGATGCATTTTAGGGATTATTCTGAGATCTGGTTCAATAACCTAGTTAGCATTAACTGTTTGTTGCTTTTAACTGAATTCAAATTGAACGCGTTGTTGGTGCCATCTTTTGATTACTGTCTGAGTTTGAAGTCCCGAGTGTTGATGCCTCAAGATGCTACATATTGGAATGATTTCATTTCATTTCTAATCATTTCATTTCTAACTTGGCTGTCAAATTTGAATATTAAGCATCTGGATTTGAAATACTAGTGGTTCAGGTTTTTATGGACTATGAAAAGCTATTGTCTCCAATCCTCCTCCCCCTATTTTATGTAATTATAAATTAGTTGGTTCTGAAGTTTTGAGTTCTTTTCTTCTTTTTTGTTTGTTTTGAATTTCGGGGAAGGATATGAAGTTGCGTCCTAGTCTTATATAATGGTCAATACATGGCTGGATAATGCCAACCACATAGAATTGAACTACAGTTAAATGTGGATGAGTTTTCATATTTTTTCATAAATTTGAGTTGAATTTGTTTATTTAATTTTTGTGCTGCATCAGGATCTAACTTCTAATTGGAAAATAATATTTGGATGGTGAATGGGAAAAGCTATGGATGAGTTTTAGATATTTAAATGTGGATTGGAAATTATATTCTATATGGTCTGTGCATAGGCATTCACATTGTGATTAGTGTAGTGCAGATTTTGTCAGATTAAAATTTTTGATGGGCTTCAGAAAATTTCATTTTTTATCCTTCATTGTCTCTTCTTGAACTTTGAATTGATTTTACCTTTTTCTGTTTTTGTTTTCATTTGTTTTTTGAATTTTGTGTCAAACTGGGAGTTGGGGGATCACTGGATTGGTGAATGAGGAGAGTGGTGATTGGACATTCAATATTATGCATTTTTTTAATAATCATGAAGCTTAGAGAGTATAATTTCGTGTTTCTTGTTAGCTTGTGTTTTTTTTTTTTGAATTTTGTTTGTGATAGTTGCTATTTCTTAGCCTTTTTTTTTTTTTTAACTAAGCTTGGTGATGTAGGGCACTGGCAATGATGCCTTCATTTCTCCTTTTTGCTCATTCCTTCATCTTAAAAGTGCTTTGTTTCTTTTAAGCCATTGAAAAAATATGCTTAATGTCCTCTGCATTCTATAGTTGTCTTCATTCAGAAATCAGAACAGAAGATACGGATGTAAGTTAAACCCTTTGCTAAATGAAATCTTATTCTTGCCATTTTGAAATTTTCTTTTCCCAGTTCGGATACTAGTGAAAGTGCTCTCATTGGACATCTATCAAATCATAAAGGACCTGTAAGTTATTTTGAAGTACATTGTTAGTGATTTGCGCTGTCATATCTTAGGTATATGATGGTTGCTTGGCTTGCTTGCTGCTGGTCTCTCTATTTCAGGTTCGTGGTCTTGAATTTAATTCCTTTACCCCTAACCTACTTGCATCTGGTGCTGATGATGGTGAGATTTGCATATGGGATCTGGCTGCACCTTCAGAACCTTCTCATTTCCCTCCTCTGAAGGTACTCTGAATTTGGAACTTTTAATTGCTTAAGAGTTTTGCTTGAGAATGAGTATTTATGCCGAAATTGAGATATTTCTTTAATCCGACTCATATGATGAAAATAGTCACTTTCGGATGTAAACTTCATAGTACATAAACATAAGGTTCTCTGCACAGGTACCTGATACCAATCCATGTGATGAATACAGTGGACTGAACAAGGGGGAAATTAACTCTTAAGCCTTTTTGCTTCTCTTTTTTTTTTTTTATCATCTATATTGAGTGGAGAAGTGTTGATTGTTCAGTCCTTACTTTGTAAACTGTGGAAAAGCAATGTTTAATTAGCTGAGAAGGATTTGGGTTGCTTTGATAGGAATCAAAGGAATGCTTGCTGGAAGATCTAGAAATAAAACAGAAACAGACTACTTTTGGGATTTTGCTAGTTGATCATTTTTGTTATTTTATATCCTAAACCTCTTGAATTTTGCAGGGCAATGGTGCTGCTGCACAAGGTGAAATTTCTTATGTTTCATGGAATAACAAAGTTCAACATATATTGGCATCCACTTCCCTCAATGGAATAACTGGTGAGGCATTTTATTGATTTTATTTTCTGATTATAGTATAGATTGGAGCACTGAATACTTATGCATTTGGCAGTTGTATGGGACTTAAAGAAGCAGAAACCAGTGATATCGTAAGTTTCTTTCTGCTAAATTTCAGAGAGTCTAGGCATCTCTGCATGACATGCTAATAATATCATTTTTTGTCCTGAAATGCAAGCTGATTCTGTATCTGTAATTTAATAGTGTTGAAGATTCAGTTAGAAGGAGGTGTTCTGTCTTACAGTGGCATCCCGATGTTGCCACTCAGCTTATTATTGCATCTGACGAGGACAACGCTCCAGCTTTGCGGGTAATGAATTTGTATATTTGTTGGAATTAATTTATGCGAAGACATTGTAATTCATAAAACTCCTTGCAAGCAGCTTTGGGACATGAGGAACACAATGACACCTGTGAAAGAGTTTGTTGGGCACACTAAGGGTATGTTGCAGTATGATCCATTCTCTTAACTTCTAGATGTTATCTTCTTTGTGTTTTTGTATATCTTTTTGATGTTTCAGCTTGCTCATAATTTTTTCAATGCATTTGACTATTGCAGACATTCACTGGATTAATAGGGAAATATAATACATGGTTTCTAGATTATTATGTCTGTATTTGTTTGATGACTTGGATTTTGTCTTTTAGGATGTCTAAGTAAAATATTATGGCTTTCAGACTGCAAATCTCTCTTGTTTTGTCCCTTTTATCCTGATGTTGATTTGAAAACCATTTATCATATAGGAATTTAATGAATGCTTATGATTGTTGGTTTCATATTTTTACTATTTCTTCAAACAGGTGTAATTGCAATGTCGTGGTGTCCAAGTGACAGTTCCTATTTGCTTACTTGTGCTAAAGATAATCGAACTATTTGCTGGAACACTATAACTGGAGAGGTAGGATAGTGAATCGATATTTGCTTTTCTTTGGCAGTCCTGAGTTTTTTTATTTGAACTCTTAGATTGATTGTTTTAGGTTTTCCATTCTTTTATGCTGAGTGTTTGTTGTATTTGTATACGTGCCTTTTGTTGACACTTTCTTTTCAAAATCGACATAGATTGTCCGTGAATTGCCTGCTGGTGCTAACTGGAACTTTGATGTACACTGGTATCCAAAGATACCGGGAGTTATCTCAGCATCTTCTTTCGATGGAAAGATTGGCATCTACAACATTGAGGTATAGGTTTGTTTTCTTTATCTTCATTTTCAATCAGCTGCAATTCTATAACCACTTGCAACCAGTTATATGTCGTTGAATGAAATTGTTAATAGTTGGGTGAGAGTTGGTAAGTAATGAAATAGTCTTTTGGAATACCTTTTATGTAAAGAAGAATCAGAAAGTATGTTGGAAGTGGATATGACTTGCTTACAGTTGTGCTGTTGATTTTTCTATGTTGAAAATGACTAATCTGATTTTTCAAATATTTTACTGATACTGTTGTGGATCTTTCTGTTCAGGGTTGCAGTCAATATAGTGCTGGGGACAGTGATTTTGGAGCAGGTAATGTTGTTTAGTCCTGGAATGTTTCAGATCTATTTACTTTCCCTTATAAGTTGCAGAGGCATCAACTGTTAATTGGGCAGTTTGGTCTATTTTGGCTTCCAGTTCTAAGGTTGGGCCAAAGCTTTGACCAAGCTATGACTAATAGACTGGTAGCATTGTTTTTCTCTGCTAATTGTCATACTTTATTCTTAAAGGGGATTGAAAGACTTTCTTTTGGCTTTTCATCTTTCATGGAAGATGTTGTCCATAGTGATGTTCGATAAGCTGGGAAAACTTGTCCATGGAAATTCTTTTCTGTTCAGAAGAAATCAGTTATTTTTCCAATCTACAAATTTGCAAAATGGGTAGTTAACCATTAAAAACCAGGCACCTTCAGGAGTCCGCTGGCTACCCATTGTAACTAGTTCCGCTTCACTTCTAGAGGTCATTGGCGACCACTTTTAATCTATCTTTATGGTGTACCATTCTCATGTTTTTAAGCAAGTTAACCAAATCTAAAAGAATATAATTTTTATTTTTCCACAATTTATATATGGTCATCTTCTTGGAAGGGAAATGCTTTCTACAGAAAATATTTAATTCATAGAATTTATTGTCTCCTGAACGAATGGAACCTTAGTTCCTAGCGTCCTTGATGATAGATTTCTCTTGAAAAGGGTAAATTATTTTCTAATCAAATTTATTACTAATGAATTAGTGGCCTGTTTTATATTACTGTTAAAACTGAGAACAACCTTTTTTTAATGTTAGTAGTTAGAGACTGTTAAAAAATAATTTAAAATTAAATTTGCTAAGTTTTATTAATAATAACGCGAAAATAACGGAACAGCTAATTCTAAATTGTCTTTTTTTTTTTCAACAGCACTTAAAATGACGTTTTTTTTTTCCTGAAAAATAGTTTTGGCTATCAAAACTTAATGCCAACAGGCATTAGTTCAGTGCTAGTGCATTATGGGAAGGCTCTTCCTTTTACTTGAGGTGTTTGTATTAACCCCTCTCATTTCTATTTGCCAGATATGAGAAAGGATGGGAATTTGTATATCGGAGTTATTTGTGCCAAGAAAGATATTTTTGTAATAGGTCCTGTCCAGTCAGAAATATAGTGAAATTACTTCCCTATTCCCTAGACAACATGCATTGACAAATCATCTTGTACTTTTATTTTTAAAATATTTTTATTTTGTTGCTTCTGTAATATTTGTTATATGTCATCTGTTTTTTAATTTTTATAAAATTTATTATTTGATGTCCTTCTTATGCAGCCACAATAAGAGCTCCAAAATGGTATAAACGTCCAGCTGGGGTGTCTTTTGGTTTTGGAGGAAAGCTATTATCATTTCACCCAAGATCATCTGCTGCAAGTGCTTCAGAGGTATGTTTGGTTTTGAGGTTAATACTTTTTTTTTCCTTAATTTTCTACTTTTTTTATTGCTTATATCCTCCCGCTATTTTGTCCTAGGTCCTTTTGCATAACTTAGTTACAGAGCACGGTTTGGTGAGTCGTTCATCTGAATTTGAAGCTGCTATACAAAATGGGGAGAAGTCATCACTAAAAGCATTATGTGAGCAAAAGTCTCAAGAGTCTGAGTATGACTTCTTTTCTGAGAATTGGATTTCCTCCCATTTTGATAAAGTGAATATGTTTTCTTCTAGCAAATTGGCTTATTGCAAAACCTGCCTGGTTAATTAAATTAACAGATCAGAGGATGACCGTGAAACTTGGGGCTTTTTGAAAGTTATGTTTGAAGAAGATGGGACAGCAAGGACAAAGATGCTTACACACCTTGGTTTCAGTGTACCTGTTGAAGAGAAAGAAGATCTACATAATGATGTCTCCCGACAAATAGATTCCATTCGGCTTGATGATACAGCAACTGATAAAGTGGGATTTGAAAGTGTTAAAGAGGCCACTGTTTTCTCTGCAGATGATGGGGAAGATTTCTTTAACAATCTCCCAAGCCCCAAAGCTGATACACCTAAATTTACTTCTACTGATAACATTGTAGCTGGAAATTCAGCTCCTTATGCAGAAGAAATAAAACACCAACCAGATGTACTGGAGGAGAGTGCTGATCCATCATTTGATGATAGTATTCAGCGTGCTTTGGTTGTGGGAGACTACAAGGGTGCTGTTGCACAGTGTATAACTGCAAATAAAATTGCTGATGCTTTAGTTATTGCTCATGTTGGTGGTATTTCCTTGTGGGAGAGTACTCGTGATCATTACCTTAAGATGAGCCATTCACCTTACTTGAAGGTAGCTTAGTCTTTCCCACTTCTCATGTTGTATTACCATTTTTTTTCATTATTTATAAGGAGCTAAACTATTCTTTCAATGTAGATACATTTGTGTGTGTAGTTACCAGGGGTGGCTATCATATCAAATCATGATTTACTTGAGGATTTCACTTTGTAGTTTACTGTTTCCACTTTCAGATTGTGTCTGCAATGGTGAACAATGATCTCATGAGTCTTGTAAACACCAGGCCTCTGAAATACTGGAAAGAAACACTTGCTCTTCTATGTACAGTAAGTCTTTGGACTCGTATCATATCATTCAGCTTGATTACTGACCTAAAGCAATAGTTAAGCAATGTTAGGGATCTTTTCTTGCAATTAATAGGCTTGAGATGCTTCTAACCTTTGCTGCAAATAATCCTGGTTTTGGTATGGATCTCATGTTCCTTACATAAAGGGGAAAATTAGGAAATAAAGAACAACTAAAACAAACTGTTACATATCATTTGCACAGTGTATGTGATGTTTTCATCATATTGGTTGATCAGTTCGCACAGAATGAGGAATGGAGTCTCCTATGTGATTCACTTGCTTCTAAACTGATGGCTGTTGGCAACACTTTGGCTGCAACTCTGTGTTTTATATGTGCGGGAAATATAGACAAAACTGTTGAAATTTGGTCAAGGAATTTGACAACTGAACATGAAGGGAAATCATATGTTGAACTTCTTCAGGTAAGTCTATAGCAATTGGTTGGACATGTTGTCTTTTTCAGGTAATCTTTGTCTTCTCTATTGAAGCTCGGCAATCTTCTTCTCTCTTAGGATTTGATGGAGAAGACTATTGTCCTTGCTCTGGCAAGTGGTCAGAAGCGATTTAGTGCATCTTTGTGCAAGCTTGTTGAGAAATATGCTGAAATTTTAGCCAGTCAGGGGCTTTTAACAACAGCAATGGAATACCTGAAACTTTTAGGGTCTGAGGAATTGTCTCCTGAACTTATAATCTTACGGGATCGTATTGCCTTATCCACAGAACCTGGTAAGTTCTTTGGTCAAGAGTTTCATAATATGATTGCTTTGCAATCCTCAAATGTTTTCTCTGTCTATATATCTCCCTTTCTCTCTGTGCTCCTTATCAACATTTTTCTTTCGGTTCTAGCAATCACTAGTTTCTAGCAATCACTAGTTAACAATTTTATGGGCGAGTATTTTATGTTATAGATGTTTCCTTCATTTGGTTTGGTTCCTTCTTTTTGTGGTGTGATTATATATTCTGACTTTTGAATACTAAAATATGTTTGATTATTGGTAGATTGCTGTTGAAGTATGCAATTTATTTCCTTCATGCATCTGGCATTATAGCAGCTGTAGCAATGTTTGGCCCAACCTTTAGTATTTTCTGTTGTGTTCAAAATAAATATCAATTAAATATCTATGATGCAGATAAAAATGTCAAGACTTCAGCTTTTGAAAACTCCCATCAGCAAGGTGGGTTACTGTATGCTGAACAATCTATTTTTGGTGTGTCTGATGCCTCCCAGCACTATTATCCGGTGTGTTCTCTGCCACTTTGCTGCTCTCCTATGGTGGGATTATGATGGTGCTTAGTGGGAATGACAGTTATTGCTTTAACTTGATTCTATTTTATTGCTCAGGAAACAGCACCTTCACAAGTTCATCAAAGTGTTCCTAGCAGTCCATACAGTGAAAATTATCAACAAACTCTTGGTCCTTCATATGGAAGAGGATATGGTGCTCCTACTCCATACCAACCTGCAACACAGGCTGCAACGTATCAGCCTGCACCACATCCTGGAATGTTTATCCCATCTCAGGTGCCTCAGGTTCCTCAGGTATTTTGGTGTTTTCCTTACTGCTGTTGTTGCTATTATGTTCAGCTTGTCTGGAGGTGCAATTTCTATTTCCAGTTTGAAAGAAAATGTATAAATATTTTTAATGCTTGGGTTCCTGTTTTTGCTTTCCAACTCGTGTGGTAAAATATTATCATCTTAGAGATTCAAGTCCTTTTTTTTTTGCATCACCAGACCTAGTTTAATGTTGATGTAGAGCTTCTATTTCAAAGACAGTTGTACTCAAATGTGTTTTTTACTCAAAAAATATTTAATTGGACTCATTACCATATTACTAAATAATGCTGTAGACCACACTTTTTGTTGAAGTAATGTGGCCTTGATATGATTAGATGACATAATTTTCACCCTGTTTTTGCATGTAGTCAAATTTCGGTCCACCTCATGCTGCTACTCAACAAGCTGTGAAGACTTTTGTTCCATCAGATAAAGTTCCTATGCTGAAAAATCCGGAGCAATACCAGCAACCCACATTGGGTTCTCAGTTATATCCTGTATGTACATCTGGGGAAAAATTTTCAAATTCTGTTTTGCGAGTATTTTTTGATTCATATACCAAATTGTGTGCTTCTTTCAGGGGACTGCTAATGCTACATATCATCCTGTACAACCTCCAGCCGGTTCACAAGGTCCTATTATATCTCAAATGGGTCCTATGCCTGGCCATAAAATACCACCTGTTGTGGCCCCCACTTCAACACCCATGGGATTTAGACCTGTCACAAGTTCTGGGGTTGTTCAAAGACCTGGAATGAGTTCAACGCAACCTCCTAGTCCTACTCAGCCAGCGGCAGTACAACCAGCAGTGGCACCTGCTGCTCCACCACCTACAGTACAGACGGTTGATACTTCAAATGTACCTGGTATTGACAATCCCCTACGCTGATTAAAACTTATGCCGTCATTAATTATTTTTTTAGTGTCTTTTCCCCTCTTTATTTGTCTTAGATTCTACTGCTACTTTTAGATGAAATTTTAATTTTAGTAGCATGCTGATGGTATTTAAGTCAAGTCTGTTTGATGATGTTCACAATGGTGTTTGGCAAACCGGTGCCCGTGTGATGTTTCTAGTAATTGATTGTCCTATGGGTAGTAGGGTGCTGTAGTTTGGACATAATTGATGCAACTATCAACACAAATAAACAAGTAAAAGCATTGTGGGTTTGTTATTTGCATTGCTTAAGTGTGCTCATACATGCAAAATAAAATGCTTTAAGGAGGCTTATCAAGAATTTGTTAATATGTCTACAGCTGGGAATGACTGGCATATGAAGCGATCAAAACTCTTCTACTTGTGCTAGATAAATAATTTGGTTTGCTAAACTTTACTAATTTTTGTAGTAACAAGAGCTGTGTTTTTTAATTTAATACTTTCTTAACTTGGTATTGTCTGCTGCAGCTCATCATAAACCTGTCATTACAACATTGACGAGGCTTTTTAATGAGACATCAGAAGCTTTGGGAGGTTCACGTGCTAATCCAGCTAGAAAACGTGAAATAGAAGACAATTCCAGGAAATTTGGTGCGTTGTTTGCAAAGCTCAACAGTGGGGATATATCAAAAAATGCTTCCGACAAGCTTGTTCAGCTGTGTCAGGCATTAGATAAAAATGATTTCAGCACAGCCCTGCAAATCCAGGTATGTGTTGAGAAATTCTGAGAGCCATTTTTGTTGACAATGTGATATTTGTAAACCTGTAAATAGGTCATAGGCTCTAACTGCTTCTAATTCTATAATTTCTGCATGGAAGGTACTTCTTACGACAAGTGAGTGGGATGAGTGTAACTTCTGGCTCGCAACACTCAAAAGAATGATAAAGACGAGGCAGGGTGTGGGTGTGAGATCAAGTTAAAGAAAAAGAAATCATCATTTTCCATTTCACATATGTGGTAATGCTCCTTCGGGCTGGTTATTTATTTTCTTTAGTGTACACAAACACATATTTTCTAGACTGCAACCACAGGGATTTGGATCATAGTTGTCGCCTGCAAAAATCTCATCAACAGAAATGCACAATTAGTGAAGGATAGGTTTCAGGTCATTGATGAACTTGTTGCTGGTTCTTTTTTTTTTTTTTTTTTTTTTTGTCGCTTAGGTATATGTAGGATTCAGAAATAGAGTTTTTGTTTTTAGCCCAGCAGTATTCTTACATAATTCATTTTTGTTTGTGCGAAGGAGGTCAATGTCGTTATAAATCCACTTGTCAGTTGTCACCTTGATTGCCCATGAGATTTTTGTCATTAGGATGAACATTCATTTTCAGATAAAGTTCTAATAACATCATTGATCCTCAAGTGTACATCCCAAATCCTTTTATTCCCTACATCTGATAATGGGGTAAGTATCTCTATCTTTTATAGATTTGCCCTACCAAAGGTCAGGGCTTGGGGCTCGGGCCTCGGGCCTTGCAGAGATGAGATAATTACAGATACCTCCATCCCCAAGCGTCAATAATCTGCTATGCAGGGAAATATGGTAAAAAAAAAAAGATCCTTTGGCACGATTAAAGTATTATGAAGACGAAGATTTGGACACTTGGTTTAATCATCATGATTCTGGGGAATTCTCTAGTCAATTCCTACGATTCATGCTTTCAGCAAGCCCTGGAGGCGAACTCGAGAGGCTTGAGAGGACTAATTTCCACTACTTATGTGGTATGCAAGTATTATTTTCTATATCATAATTTACGTAGGGGAATCACATAGTTGACTGGAATCAAAGAAAGAAATCCAATAATATATGGACAGAAGAACAGTCACTGTAGGAAATGAGTGCTATTAAACAATCATTGCTTCCATTATGACATTTCCCTTTTCCTTGCGCACTTCCTCCTATGAAAAGAATAGCTGGAGGGCCCAAGTTTCGCCACAAAATCACCATATTGATCCAATGCCAGAGGATTCAAGAATATGGGTTCTAACTTTCATCTCAACTGTTTATGCTTTGCAGAGACTGTAAGAACACAAGTGCATTGCCATCAATGGAAAATGTATGCGAGTGAGCTGTAAATTCTTAAATGTATTGGTAGGAATATAAGTGTTCCTACATAATGCTAATAGCTACAGACACTATTTTTGGCTGTTATCGGCGGTTTTCGTCAATTTCTGAGCCACTTTTCTACTCATCTAGATTACTTGGTCTGCTAATTGTTTATACCAAAGAGAGTGAGTGTTGTCTTCACTCAGAAAATCTAATGTCAATGGACTTGGTGCTTTGTGTAGTCCTTTTTCTTGAAAATGTGTTCCTACGCAAGTTGAAGATTAAAAAAGATCAATGTAATTTCAATTATCCTATTTCTCCATAATTCAGTTCTGCAAAAAAAGTGTCCTTGGATTTCTTGGAAATGAAAATGTTTTTGTTTTTTATACTTCACCCTTTCACACTTACCTTACAAATCCTAAAGGAGAAAGTAAAGATGGAAAATGAAATATATATTCTATTTTATTATTATTATTATTTAAATTTTGTATTATTTGGAAAATAATTATATTTTGAAAAGTTTGTCATAAATGTTCTATCATATAAATTAGAAGTAATAATTGATGTGAGTATATTAAATTTTCAATCCTCCCTTTATTTTCTTTTCTATCCCTTTTCCGCACATGTAAACATAAAGCAACTATTATATATCTACTAGTAATTATTGAATTAGCAATCACCTATTTGATTCTCTCTTTTTTTTATATCTACTTGAGATTTTTTTTCTTTTTTTAATTTCAGGGTTAAATCTCAAAAATGTATCAACTTTTATATGGTTAAAAAACAATTTATTTTGTTCTTATGTTATTGTCCTACTTTATATACGAGTTCATTATAAAAAAAAGTCCGCTTTTGAGATTGCACTAAGAACAGAAAACAAAGTAGAAACTTATATTTATAGACACAATTTAATGGTAAATGTATGTATTAAATCTTGGAATGTTTCAGGGTCGAAAAAAAAAAAAAGAAGTAAAAACTTAACAAGAACCTTAAATTCATGAGGGATATCTCTATAATGTTGTTGCCTTTAAAAGATTGGTCATAAAGATCAGTAAATGGAAAGACAGGATATGAATGATATTGTTTAAGTATCCGTTTTGAGCTTTTTGACCAACAAATAATGAAAACTCATCATCACATCCATGGGTGCATTCATACCGCCCAACAATAAAAAAAGAGAAATTGTGAGACTTTCTTTCAGAAAAAAACCAAAGCAAAAGAAAAGAGAAAATAGATCTGGGTAATGGTGGAGTGGAGTCTCTCAATTCTCAGTCTCCTAAGTTAAGGTGTGTTTTGTGATTAATCTTAGAATACAGAATAATAAAATAATTAAAGAAAGTATTTTCATGGAACTAAGCACTTTTGGAAAATTGTAGATTAAAAAGGAAGATTTCTTCTACTGAGCTGCCTCTTTGAATTTCTAAGGTTTTAATATTGTGGGCCAGTCATGTCAATAGTTCTCTTAAATTCCAAATTCTTGTCATAACTCACCTGTTTCCATTTCATAATAACTACAGAGGTGATGGACCACTGGACCAGACATGAGTTAATTGAATTTTCGCACAAGTAAACAAATTCTTGCCATAACTTATCTGTTTCCAGTTCAAAATGAAACCTTTGATGTTAAACTAAAGAGGGTTGTGGACCACCGGACCAGGCTTGACATTTTCAGAACTCAGAGGACATCTCAAGAAGAAGAAGAAGAAGAAGAATATGCCAGAGCACTGTGAATCAGATTAATGAGTTTATTCTGCATCATAATATCATCTTTGCAACAACCTATAGCAGGGAAATCAGCAATGTGCCTTGATATACACATATGTCAAATCAAACAACACAAATAACATTTCAGTAAGCATTGCTGTTTAAAATTGTAAACTCACAAAATCAATGAACAAGTAAGAAATCTACATCAGTGAAACAAATTCACAATCAAAATAGAAGATCACAAGCCTGAGCTTCGCTCTGCCCTCAAGTTGCTTCAATGATATTTTTACAGTTTGCTAGATGTCATGACATTTTTTAGCACTAAAACTTGAACGAGCAAATGTGTCATTGTGGTTTGAAAACATTTCTGAACCATCCCCAGCAGATTGGTTTCTTCTTATTCTGAAGAGACCTTTGTCATCACCATGAGACTTGGAATGAGCTCTTCCTTTAATACCAAATCTTGCACTGCCAAATCTAGAACTAGAAGTTCGATTTGCAGACTTGAAAACTGATTCATTCCCATCAATTTCTCCCAAAAATCCAGACCCCTGCTCTGTTCCAGCCATAAGTTCCATCAAATTGCTCCGAAATCCCAAATCTGAATACACCCTCCGCGAATCCTTCACTGATTTTGCACCAAGTTTGCCCTCTGCACCATCCAAATTATCTTCCCCAACACCCTCTGGTCTTACACCAAACTGGTTATTTCTCAATTCAACAGGACGTCCCATTGTCTCCACCATCATACATGGGTTGTTGAATCCATTCCATGGATGAAGAGGAACCAATTTACTTAAAGCAGTTAACCATTCAGTCACCTCCTTCATTGATGGCCTCCTCTCCCTGCAAGACCTCACACATTTAGCAGCAATCAAAGCCAACTGCTTCCTTGTAATAGGATCCTTAGGAGGGGCAATTCTTGGATCATAAATAGCACCAAGCTTTCCCTTCTTTATAAGTGGAATTGCCCAATCCACAATAGAAGGTGGTGAATGTCCCACATCAATGGCCTTCCTTCCACTAATGATCTCCAACAACAAAATCCCAAAACTAAATACATCAGTTTTAGTACTCAAGTTGTCTGGAGTAACATAACATGGATCAAGATAACCAAGAGTACCAGCAGGCGGGGTTGATTTAAGTCTGTAGTCATCATCAGTACCACACCTTAGTGCTAAACCAAAATCACCCAATCTTGCATTAAAATTCCTATCAATCAAAACATTTGCAGACTTTATATCTCTATGGATTATTGGCGGGTTTTGCGAGTGTAAAGTGTCAACAGCCTTAGCAATTTGTAAAGCCATTCGAATTCTTCGACCCCAATTGGGTGGTCTTGAATTTGAGTGAAGAATATCATAAAGAGTGCCGTTGCTCATAAATTCAACAACAAGCAGTCTATCTTTAGTATCATTTGCAAAGCCTAATAAGTTTACCAATCTTGGGCTCTGAATCTTGGACAAGATCTCGATCTCATTATCCACTTCCTGGCCAATTTCAAGACCTTTGGAGGGTTTCTTGACGGCAACATGTCTCCCACGGATGACAGCCTTGTAGACACAACCATGGCTGCCTTTGCCTAGAAGTTTCTGGTCAGAAAAACCATTGGTAGCCGCCACAAGATCACTGTAATGAAACTGCTGGATCTTGATGGGTCTTTCTTGTTTATTTTGAGTGGTTTTAGCTTTAGAGGTAGTTTGAGAAGTTGGGTTGGAGATGGCAATGGCTGATTCTGCCTTACAAGAAAGATATCCCATTTCAGGCGATTTGGCGAAATGGGTGTTGATTCTGCTATATTTCCTGACAACAAAATGCTGCAAAAGATATAAAAATTCAAGATTTATGATACATGGAGAGAGGAGGAAGAGGGGGTGATAGAGATAAAGTGATTGGGGTTGACATGAAATAGCACAGTTGGGTTTGTGTGGGAAATAACTGGAAGGAGGATATGGGAATGGAAAATTGTTGGGTAGTGAGAAAGGAGCCCACCAAATTGGAATCCCAATGCCATTTTCATGCCATAAACTATGGCGAGCTCTCCTCCAAACTACCATTACAAGTCCATGTCTTTTACTCTCCTCCTTTTCCACCGTTACTCCTCGAAATTATATTTATATTTTCAAATATAATTTTATATTTTATTAAATAAAAAAATTAAATTATTTTGAATTATTTGAAATTCAGCTTAATAAAAATAGGATTTAATTTGATTATTTTTTAAATAAATTAAATTTAATTTTAATTTTTAAATTTATTTAATAAATATGCTAAAATTCAGCTTATAAAAAATAAAAAACTCATTTTATTTATAAATTTATAAATATAATTTTTAAATTAAAATTATTAAAATTATAAAAGAAATAATTTTTTTTTTAAAATTTATTATTTTCAAATTAAAAATTTTTAAAATTATAAAGTAAAAAAATATAATGTCATTTAAAATTTATTTCGATAAAAATTCAGTTCATTTATTAAATAAATTAAATTTGTGCTTATTTATATTCGGTTAAAGCTAAATTTAAATTATTTAAAACTTGGCTCGGTTTGGTTTATTTACCGACATTTATTTCTATCAAATGGATATTTAAAAAGAACTATTTTTGATGTTGATTGAGAAATTAGGAAATAATTTTGAATGCCTACCAAAAGTTTGTAGGGTTGTTTGTTTAAGCTTTAAGTTAGCTGTCCCTATGTAACAAAAACTAACCCAAAAGGGAAGAGGCCCAAAGGATGAAAACCCAATTCACCAACCCTCCTCCACTATCTGTGCCCTAATCATAGGGTCCCCAAACCCACAAACAAGTGCCCTTAAAAAGGGATAATTAGGCCTCTAAGCAAAGCCCACCATTTGGGATTCCAAATTTCTGATTGAAAATCATACCCTAATCATGATTTTTATTGATGTAATAATTCATTTATCCAATGTTATGCCATGGCATCAATCATCATCACATAAAGCTGAATTCTATGAGTTTTTATTTAATAAAAATAATTTAGAAATGAATTTTTTATTTTATTATATAATTTTAAATTTGTATAGTTTATTATTCATATATAATCATTGTGTATTTGCACTCAGAAAAATACAAATTTGAAAGCTAAAACAGAAATACGACGTCGTTTTGCAAAAAGGAACATAAAACAAAGATCATCAAATGGCTATAATTAGCTATTGGTTAAAGAAATAAATATTAATTTTAATTGATTGAAATAAAAGAAATTAATAATAATAATAAAAAAAAAATCAAATTTGAATAAGTGTAATTAAGTTATACTAGTAATATTTTATTATGATAAATAAATAAATGTTAAAATTAATTTATTATAATAATATTATGTTATGACATCACAATAAAATGGTCTTTGGCATTTTCATATAATTTACTTTAGAAATTTATATAAATCTTATAATTTTATATGTTTTATAATTAGAGATGAGCATTGTTGTATTTAAAATGAAAAATTAAATTGAATTCATTCAGTTTAATCGATTCAGTCTTTGAATAAACTAATTTAATTTAATTAATTTTATATAGATATTTAATTTTTTATTCGGTTCGATTATTTTATATGAATAAATTGAAAAACTGAAATAATCAAAATACTCAGTCTATTTATATATATAGCCTAACTCAATATTAATCGGCTCAATTCCATATTTTCAAATAAGACTTAAATTAAAATCAGTGATCCACATCACTAAATCAAATTAGTAAATCTTAAATTTAAACCTAAAATTATGAAATTTAGACAAATATTATTACATTAAGAATGATATGATTTATAAACTCTTTATATTTAGTTGTTTATATACATTGTCTTTTACGAATTATATATATTTAATAGATTTTTTTAATATTTATATGTTTTTTTAATATTATATTATATTATTTTTTATTTTTGTCTTTTAAATAGTGGTTATGTATGTTAGGTATGATTTGATGTTATAATGAAAATATTGTTATTATCAATTAAAACAATTAAAATAAAAAAATTAGAAATGATAAAAAAAATGTACAAAGTGATTTAGAACTGACAAAGATGAAATGTTTTTAAAACGTGTTATGGAATAAAAATAAATAAATAAATAAAGAAAATGACAGATTTTCTTGAAATTAATTAAATTTTTTTTATTTTAATAAATAATAAATTTATAAATTATTTTTACTTAAAAAAATTCAATCTATTTCTTAATATTATTTATAAATTTGATGGTCCATTTTATTAATTAATTAATTATATTGTAAAAGATTTTCTTTCTTTTATAAAAGAAAAAAAAAAGATAAAATTAATAAATATATTTTCCATATAAACCTTTTAATATGAATAATGAGATAGATGAACTTTTTATTTATTTATTTATTATTATTATTTAAAATAATTTCATTTAAATTTGGGGAAATGTTTTAAATGGACTTGTGAACACATTTTAATTCATTTTATTACATTTCATTTAATTTTTTTTAAAAGTAAATTAAATATATTTTGATTAATCTCTGATATAATTATTTTAATTTAAATTTATATAATTTATTTTAATTAAATTAAACTTAGAAAATAATATTAATTAGTGTTTAACATGTTTTAAATATTATATATTTATAATAATAAAATATTAATTTAATTTTCTTTCTCTTCTAAATTACTTAATTATATTCAGAAAATAGATTAATATCATATTAATTACAAAGGAAGAAAAGAATAAAAGATCTTCAAATCATTCATTAAGTTATTTACGTTAAGGTCAATTTATATATTTATTCAATTTAAAATTAATATCATAAAAAAAAATCATTTCAGCCAAAGAATCTGTTAAGAAAAAAATCATTGCTTTTTAAGAAAAAAGCGAACAATAATTGTATTTTTTTTTTTAATAAGTGGAATGGGATGCAATATGCAGCAGCTGGGGAAGCTTCATTTTATAATTCTATGAGAAGAAGCTTTTTAAATGCATGAGAGCCATCTCACAACAACAAGCTTCAAGAAATGCAAGAATCATTAATGGAGAATGAGTTTAGAAATTTCTTCAAGGTATGGTTTACAGTGTTAGCATCTTTATTGTACTGCTATGCAATTGGCAAGAAAATACCAAAAGGAATAACAAGATTTCTTTTGTTATTCCCAATCATATGCATCTTTCTTTACCTTCCTATGAATCTTTATTCTATGCATCTTTGTGGGTTCACATCATTTTTCATTGCTTGGCTTGCCAGTTTCAAGGTCTTGTTGTTTTCTTTCGGTAAAGGTCCTTTATCATCTCAATATTCAGAACTTTCTCTCCCAACTTTTCTTGCTCTTGCTTGTTTACCCATCAAGATTCAAGAAAAAAACCCATCTTCTAAAGTGTCCCCAAAACCTAAGAAATCTCCTCTAAATTATGCAATTAAAGGGGTTTTCTTGGCTCTTATTATAAGTTTGCAAGGTTATAATGATCGCATCCATCCAAAAATCGTCATGTTCTGCTACTTGCTCCACATCTACTTCGTTCTTGAAATTTTCTTAGCCATGTTAACATATCTGGTCCAAGCTATCTTAGGATTTCAGATGGAGCAACCCTTTAATGATCCCCATCTCACAACTTCAGTACAAGACTTCTGGGGCAGAAGATGGAACTTAATGGCTAGCAGCATCCTACGCTCAACAGTATATGAACCTGCACTCGTCGTCACTACACGTCTCATCGGCAGAGAATGGGCCTCAATTCCAGCTGTTGTGGTTACGTTTTTTGTCTCAGGTATCACGCACGAGCTCATATTTTACCATCTTGGACGCCAGAGTCCAACGTGGGAGGTGACATGGTTCTTTATCATACATGGGTTTTGGGTTGGATTTGAGATCGCGTTGAAGAAGAAGATTAAGCAAAGGTGGCGGTTGCCTGGTCTGGTCTCTGGGATTTTCACCATTGTTTTTGTGTCGGTGACTGGCTTTTGGCTTTTCTTTCCACCTCTTCTTGATCAGTGCAAGGCGGGTGTCAGATCCCAAGAAGAGTACGCAGCCATAGCCACGTTTATAAGGAACACTCTCCGCCACTTTTCAGGCACAACAAGAGTGAGAAATGGTTAAATCACATAAAGCTTCGACAATTACTCTTATGATTAATGTAGCTTCTTTTAACCAATAAATAAAACTATTTATTATTTCAAAATCTTCCTTCTTTCTTC
>CAOGCB010879637.1:0-10934 GCA_948266635.1 Cnidoscolus chayamansa | reverse complement strand
GGATTAGTTTTGTTATCTCAAAATTCTCTATTAATATCTGATGATATTCTTATTCCTATAAACTAGGAAAATCTTGCAACCACTTGTACTATTTATACAGCTACTGATATGAGCAGAGGCATTGAACCTCTTAATCTTTTACTGGTCGTTAAAATTGTGAGGGATTCATGCTGCTCACGGGACGGGATCAACTGCATAATTTTGGACTTTCTTTTGATGTGGGGGCAAACAGCATTCAAGCTTCTTTATTCAAAATTGGAAGGCATGGCAATCTGAAAGTCATTGATGGGCAAAGAAAAGGACATAAGAGAAGAAACACCAAAATTGATACATCATCAACTGATAATTAATTTTCGTTCGTTATTATAGCGGTTAACAACATCAGCAGGAGGAGAGGAAAGAGGGCCTCTGTTAGCCATGCCAAAGTTTTAAAACCTAAGTCAGGAGAAAGGTATGGTCAGGCATATTCTTGAATTTTGGATACCATATAACGTTTGGCATATTCAGGACAAAAATTGGTACACCATGAACTGATAATTAATTTTCGTTCGTTATTATAGCGGTTAACAAACATCAGCAGGACAGGAGGAGAGAAAAGAGGGTCTCTCTGCTGGCAATGCCAAAGTCTTAAAAGCTAAGTTAGGACAAAGATTAAAAAGGTATGGTTAGGCATATTCTTGAACTTTTGGATACCGTAATCAATGGAAGAGTATTGAGTGCGGTCTTGGATTAAGTAGACTCAGATTTTGTCTGTTGCAATGAAGTCACGGATACGTATAAAGCTAAAAAGTAAATCACATGAGCGTCAAGACGTACAAGGAGATTACTGTTAACAATTTGCATCAACAATTTTATTAGTTATACGAGTATCCCAAAGTCCAACCATAATTCCTGGAGTCATGTGATAATCACATATGGGTTAGGATTTCTTGGATTTGTGATGTCTTTCACGAATTAGAAGAGCGTAAGATTGAACTTATAGTGCGTATTAGAATTATATATAGACAAAAGCGGAGATATTCCTTGCAGCTGTTCTTGCTTGGTAAGCTGTCTTCCACTTTCCGGTAACTTTCTAACTATTTTGAGCTGTTTCTGTTTTTTCACTTATAACGCTTCTTGCTTGAACCGAATCGTTTCTTTTCAAGAAAACCTGAAGATTCACATGAAGATTATGGTCAAGGAGACCAAAAATTGAGAACAGAACATAAATCTTGCTTTTGGTTGCTGGAATTGTACCAAAGTGTTTCGGAAATGCAACACTTCTTCTTTGTTTGTTTTAGGTCGAACTTTCAAGAAATATACAATTCTTTGGAATATGTTGTTAAGCACTTCATTTATACTACAAGTTAGTACGCCTATTTTGAAAAATAGTTTTTATGTAGGCTAAGTCGATGAAGAATACAAGATATCCTTATTCAGGTTTATTTGTATAAAATTAGAGTTCCAATTCTTTTTAGGGGTTTATAAATCATTGAAAATACAATTAATTTTCTGCTGGAATATATCATCCTTGTATCAAACAAACGTTCTTGCCTGATCCGTATACATCAAATTATCGTTTCTGGTCTCAAGCCTGTAGCTTTGGACAAATACTGGACTTGGGAGTCGCAATGGGGCCTGCAGATGATAATTATAGTTAGAGAGCAGGGGAGTGGCCATTAACCATGTAAAAGAGCAGGACCAAAAACTTACAAATATCTGCAAGACAGGGCTGTTTGGATGCTGGATCCTCTTCAATTGGAGGTGGAGCTTGTCCATACACCATTTCGCAGCTCATATCTTCAAAATCTGACAGGGAACCACACACATATCTTATACAACTTTAGATACATCCAAATACGGCATTAGCTTTGAATGAACTATTTAATCCATCAATATTGCTCACTACACTTACTAGGAATCATGGTTAATGGAAGTCCAAATTCATTGGTGAAGAAGTCTTGAGTAGGAATTTTGCACATATTAACACACATCCCTACACACCCGCTATTCTCAAGGTACCTTGTACAGAAACAATTTGTCGTAATTGCTGTTACTATTTTCATGAAATGTGGCTTTCTTTCCTTTGACAGATTGTTCTAACCCAAGAGTGAGAGTTTGTACCTGCACTTCTTTATGTGAACACCACTTCTTTGCTTCACTCCGTTCACCTCCACTTCCACAACCTAACATGTAAAATGCAGGAAACTTGTACGAGTTAGTGCTGACATATCTAGCTTTGTTACTAAACAACTTGAAGCAAGACACATAAGGCTCCTATTGATGGGAGGACATAGTAATATCAGTTATACCTCAGAAGGACCAACCAACCATTGAAAGAAAGGCACTGTTAATGCAGCATTGAATTCTGCCGCCCACCTTGTTGGTGGAAACAATTTCCTGAACTGCACCAACAATACATACATATAATGTGCGCAAATTGTTAGACTAAATCGAAGTATAACCCCATCTACGTACTTGAACCAATAGCTCATAGGCACATTAACACCAATTAACTGTCTAGTAATTTATCAACTGGTATGTAAGTTCAGAAGCAAGAAAATTAACACTAAACATAAAATTTCTTATCAGAAAGCTTAGAACAGAACTTCTCTCTCTTAGCCATTTCATTGATCTGTTTCTTCTTACAAGGAAGAAAAGAACTGCAGCCATGGTATAAGATCAATAGTTAATTTTAGTACGAGCAAATTTTAGCCATACAAAATTTCTTCAAACATAGGTCACTTTTACTTTTTCACTTAAGACATACCAGCTAAAGTAGAAACATATCAGTAGCTCAGGCTTAACACGAGTACAAGCAAAATCTCATTCCTCTAATGTTAACAAACTGAAAATATTGTATGACTATCAGCTTTCTTGAACCTGATTATTGATCCACATTACCGTTTCTTGACCATTAATAAAAGAATTAGAAATAAAAATAACATAACCAAGTGATCAACAATGGAGAAAGCTAAGCACCTGTTCAGGGGCACCTGGAGGAAGCATGGACAAGAGGACTTCACGAACTACTTCCTGCTGCTGTAATCGATTTCTTCCCTGCATTACTCTCCTGGAAACATCAACAAAAGTCTCATAGTCAGAGTCGAACCACCCTCTGTTCTTGTTCTCAGTCCCAACCTTGACTGGAGCCGCGAACTTCTCCATCTTCCTAGCAAAGAGGGCCATGAATGCCTTCTCAAAGAAACCATCAATATATTTCGTTTTCTGTCCCAAAGGAGCTGGCTCTCCCGTGGGCTCTGCGAGCCTACATCTAACGAAACTTCTGGGTCTCCATCTTTGTGAAGAAGGATTTTGTTGAGCTAGTCTAAACTGGACAGATTGGAGGCTTAGAGCCACCATGTATTATTCTGTATCGAGCTTGAATGCTAAGAGGTTTCACCTATGTTGGGATTCAGTTATTCGATTTATGATCTCGCATATGTTCATGTTGTCTTGTGGGATTTCCGGAAGCAGAAGAAAGAATATGAGACGGATAAAAGAACAAATGGTTGGAGAAGATTGCATAGCTCCATGGGAAAATTATGGCCATACGATTACATATGTGGAAGGATTTTTCACAAGGACTGTATATATATATACGTATATATATTGAGTGCTAGTATGATTTGAAATAAAATGTAGTTTACAAATAAAATGAGTGGATACGGAAAGGAATTGAAGGAACAGTATCCAAGAATGGGATGTTATTTGAGGCTGAAATAGATGCCACGCTCGGATTTCGGTTGTCGAGCCCTCAGTTGTGCTTGTGGGGTCGGTTGAAGTTTTAGGCCCCAGGTGGGAAGAGAAGTCGTGATTTTGTTGAGGAGAAAGGGTTATGAGTATATGCATGCAAGTGGAACCCAAGTCCGCTGGTCTAGTTCCAGGCCTGTGATTATCCACACTCATGATTGGGCCTCTGATCCATGGCTTGCAAAACGGTCGACTTCCTTTGCCCTTTTTAAGTTGATTATAAATAATAAAACTGACCAAAATCAAGGCCAGCTACATAACAACTAATAACTACCACAAGATGTTCACACAAGGATACACCACATCTCACCATACATTTAACTCTCTTCATTTACTTATCCCTGTTTCTGCTATCATCCTTTTTATTGCAACTCAACTGCTTGCTCTAATGCCATAGTCAGACTCCAACCACAGAATTACAAGCATTTGGAAACTCTAAATCTCATGGAGGGACTCCAGCAGAACCAAATCATATTCACCAGACACGGTTTTAGAGTTGACCTAGTTGTCCTCATAAATGCTTGGAAATTTGTCCAGGATAATTTCTTTGGGTTCATTAATCAAAAGAACGTCTAGTTTATATGTAGAAACTCAAGAAGTGATCCAGGTAACTAGGAACAATTACAATTGTAGGTAGTGCTCACGAATATTAACAGGAAAGGAAAGCTGATGGTTTTATCCTCGATCGTTTTGCAACTCTTTAGCAATGACAATATTTGCAGCTGCTTCTGTGGGGTTATATTTTGTATTACTTTCCCTTAAAGCAAATAACCTCAGGACCATCAGTCTCTAATCCTGCCATTTTTTTTTCATCTTAGCTGTACATATTTTCAATCGAAATTAAATCATATTAATACTAAATTAATAAATATTTTAATTTTATTTTAATGTGGAAAGAGACTAATTAAAAAAAAAAAAAACAAGTAATACAATCCCTGGCTACTTAAAAGTATTGAGTAAAATTAAGAACGAATATCCATATATATATATATAGTTTAGAATGTCATTGGAACCTTAATGAGAAGGTGGGGTGGCATTTATAGCATTAATGAATTCAAAATTGTATTCTTGGGTGATAAAAAAAATAAAATAAAATAGATTCAGAGTAGACATATCACATCGTGAGGCATTATATATGTAAAAGGGGGTATTGCTAACTCGCTTCAAATCTTCTTTGAACTTTTTTTTTTTTTTTAATTTTTTGTGGAAATTGCAGGACAAGACTTTGTTAAAATTGATGACCAATTAACTCAAAATGGAAAATTAATTAGCTTGTGATGCTTATAATATATACCTACAATATCATATCAAATCAAATCAAATATTATACTTGATTAATAGCTTTTTCTGGTGGGTCGCCCACCAGAAAGCTTCAAGTGATCGATACCGTGGGGAGGAGAAATTGCCTTGGAGAGGGTAAACAAAAGGTCATGAGTGCCCTGGAACCACCAAATATAAAAGAAGTGAAACCCAATGTATATATTAAGAATGTTTCAGGATCTTACTAGCTTTCATTTCAATTCTCTTTTCATGTCTAAATGAAAAATAGCTTTCTTGCTATACTTACTCATGATGAAATGACCTGGTCAAGGCAGGTAAAAGTTTTTTTTTTTTTTAATCATGCATAAGTAAACTTCAATAGTAAAACCAGAATGACTTTCGCTATTCTTAACAAAAAAAGAGCAATTAATCAAGTAGATTATACCTGTCACGTACAGGACATAAGGACGGTGGTGAGAGTTGAGACTAACGACTGAGAAGATAGAAGTCATGTGACCAAGACAGCGTGCAATAAATACAGGAGGTTTGGAAACCTGTTCAATTTTGAAAAAAAATAATGACAACATAAATGAACCAAGCCAGAATGAGTTGTAATAATCTAGTGATAGTGAATGAGAAACTTCGTGACCAGTCATTTCTTAAGTGCAAGAAAGTGTTTTCTTCTTTTCTTTTCTTTTCTTTTTTTTTTTTTATTTATTTTTTCACTAAGTTAATAGAAAAATAAGACAAGTTGAGTGTTTTAAAAGACAGTAGATTTTATTTGAAGGCTCATATATTACAAGGGAAAACTAAGGGAGAATAGTTTTTCTCCTCCTGGGGGTTCAACCGCTACCTAACTTTTTCCTTGGCCAACAAGCGATGTTTAATGAAACAAATGAATTCATTTATGTGCTATCTGTTATAGCCTATACCATTTTCTCTCTCTCTCTCTCTCTTTCTTCCTATTAAATTTTGAACAGAAGCCATCCCCTCCACATGCTTCATCAATTAGTGAGGCACACTTGGTGTAGGTTTCAATACTTAACAAATTAACTAGTGTAATGTCTTCTGCAATCGTTTTTAGCAGGTCCAAATCAAGAAACCTTTAGTGCGTTTCCACTATTGTCAGTATAGGACTTGCATATCAAGAGAAGAAAGAGCTAATTGAGTAACACTGATGCAATAATAATGCTCTCAGTGGCATGCATCGAACTCGTTCAGTAAATGATGCCTACTTAACATTGCCTTTATAGCTCTCTTCCTCTCTCATTCTCTCTCTCTCAATCGTTCTCCTCGTGTATTTGGCACCTGCACTAGTGAAATGGGTGAAATTGGCAAAACCAGAATGGTTTTATCGTTAACAGGCAGAGCCATACATGAGGCTTTGAGCTTCATGGTCTTCTCCTTTCTTGATCTTCTTGATTTCTTCCTGTGTTTTGCTTACAAAGTCGCAGATTTCTTCATTGAAGCAGAATGGAAACCCTGTTACTGCAGCTCAGCTAAAGAAGCCATCACTAGCAGTGGCAAGATCTTGGTCTCGGAACAAGGCGAGTCCAAGATTGTTTGCCTCAGTTCTAGCAAGTTAGAACTAGAGGAGATATCGGACACCCTCTATACCCGCCCTTCGCTATTTTCTGAGGTTTCAAAATTGACTGTTAGTGAGCTAAAAAGGATCAAGGTGGAGAAGACCCTTGTACAATCCTGCGAGAAGAAGAAGAAGAAAGGAAAGGTGAGATCCACATTCACGATTAACTCCACCATTGTTGAAATGCTTCAAGGAAAGATTGAAGGCCAGAAAGCGCATCCTATACCAAGATGGTCTGATTGTGACTGTAAACTTTGCACTAGTTGGACCACCTCAAGCAAGGAAACTCTATTTGTTAAAGCTGAAGGCGGAAAAGGTAATAATACACAAATCTTTCGTTTACTCATGGTTCATTAATAAGTGATAGTAGTATTTACAACGGATTTGAATGCTGGGCCAGATAAAGCAAAAGAAGATGTCCTGTTCATCCATGGGTTCATTTCATCTTCAGCATTTTGGACAGAAACTGTATTTCCAAACTTGTCGGAAGCTGCTAAATCAAGCTACAGATTTTTCGCGGTGGATTTGCTGGGGTTCGGAAGGAGTCCAAAGCCAACAGACTCGCTTTACACGCTTAGAGAGCATTTGGAGATGATTGAAAGATCAGTGATGGAACCATACAAAGTAAAATCATTCCATATAGTGGCTCATTCATTAGGGTGCATTTTGGCACTAGCACTTGCAGTAAAACACCCTGGATCCGTCAAGTCCCTTACTCTCCTTGCACCAGTAGGTTCAAACCCTTGCACATTTTCTCTTTAAGTACACTTAGCCATTATAGAGTTTTAATTAAGAATGTGTATGGCAGCCATATTATCCAGTGCCAAGAGGGGTACAACCAACACAATACGTCATGAGAAGGGTAGCACCAAGGCGCGTGTGGCCGCCGATTACATTCGGCGCGTCGATTGTTTGCTGGTATGAGCACATCACCCGGACCGTCTGTCTGCTTATATGCAAGAACCATAGGCTTTGGGAATTTCTTGCCAAACTTGTCACCAGAAACAGGTGAACTCCTCAAACCTTTAAGTGCGTCTCTTCAATATTCACTACATATTATATATGCAACACCCCATAATGGAATAAAAAATAATTAAGATTATGGTTGGGAGGTCGTTTAGAAATTGAGTTTGAGGCATCGAAAACATTCAAATATATATTAATTGCTTTGTTTTAGAAGGAAGGATTTGTCCGTCCACCTACTTCATACTTTCTTGTTTTTCTACAAGGTTAGTGCAATTAATTAACGTATTTCTTCCTAAATATAATTTAATCACGGTGAATTATGGACACTGACTGTTACTTCCTTCGAATATTATGATGTAGATTTGTGATTCTTATCTAAATTGCATTTCCCAACCAATGAGTCGCTGAGTCCAATTGTTATTATTATTACCGAACAATTACTAATCCATTTATGGAGACCGGCCCCTTTTAATTTCATGGGATCGGATAGATTGACAAGACATGCATATGCACAAGCCACATATCTTCTTCTTCGGTGTGCTTTCTAAATATGATGGCATGATCACGGTGGTTGGTGCATTAACAAATGAACACAACTGTGATGGTTATTGGATGTAGTCTGTACAGTTTGAATTTATTTAGACACTTCCCAACAAATAATTGACTTTGTTTGATTGATTTGGTCCATCCAAATGGCTAAAATCTATAGTCTGAATTGTACATAGATGATCGATCGGGTAGGCCACCAATACCGTTTCAGACACTCAATTTTGTACGTTTTGGTTTGAAAAAAACAAACATAACTCTGTATCTTTATGGAGTCAGTTTTTTTTTTGTGGAGAGTAAAAGTGAGGATCTATCTAATGACCTTGAGACATAAACGCAAATTTCCTGAAACATTGTCACAGGATTAGGACATTCTTGCTTGAAGGGTTCTTTTGTCATACCCACAACGCAGCGTGGCATACAGTGCACAACATTATCTGTGGCACCGCCAGCAAGCTGGACGGCTACCTAGACACCGTCCGTGAGAGCCTAAAATGTGAAGTGAATATATTCCACGGGAGAAATGATGATCTTATTCCAGTTGAATGTAGTTATAATGTGCAAGAAAGAGTTCCACGTGCCCGTGTGAAGGTGATCGAGAAGAAGGATCATATTACGATTGTGGTTGGTAGGCAGAAGGCGTTCGCTAGGGATCTAGAGGAGATTTGGAGCAGATCAACAAGTGGCTAATTTACCTTTTTGCATTTTGCATGCTATAAGTCACCATAAAATACATACATATATCTATATATATATATATTCCACCTAAGTGGATATAACAGTTGAAGGTTTTCTTCTACTAATTGTACAAGTATGAATTTCATAAGGAAATGGAAATGGAAATGCTAAGATTGAATAATTTATTTTTATACGCTTTATTCATAAATCAAAGACATATTACAAAGAATTGCCTAATTAATTTTGACTGTGAAGCATTTATAAATGAAAATAGGACAATATGGGAAGACGGCCACCTCGTCACTCCATAACATGTGGTCCACACTCTACACTTAATGTTGGCCACCTGGACCCCTTTTTTTTTATCCTAATTGAATTCTTTGGTACTAATTCTGCCATCCGAGTACCAATCGTGTTAAGTCCGTGCGGGCAAATTGAATTCTATTTGATAATGACTTATTACTGTGCCTAATTGATTTGAAATTGGATAATAGAATTCTAATTGGAACATAAATAATGTAACCGGTGGATCTGTTTCATTAGGTTAGCTGCAGTCACTGTTACTGTAATAGTCTTTGCCACCAAATTAATTTCTGTGGTTGCACCGCCGAGTCCTTTCATTTTCATTGTGTACTGTTTTTTTCTAATATATTCTCTTGATTTATTATTGTAATAATAAATTTGATTTTTTTTTTTTTTAATATATGATTCTCGCTAGTAAATTGAGATTGATTGCAGTGCTAGCTATAAAAAACTTGAGTTTTAATATGGTCCGATATGAATTGATAAAAAGGCAAATGAATATTACGTTGATTCTATGATTTGATAAAAAGGCCAATTAAGGGTTGAATGTTCATTATAATATTGGGCTTCTGTAATTATTTGGGCCTGCTTGGTTGGGTTTAATCTTTGTGGGCCAGCTATCAACTGTTAGGTTTTAATTCTTCCAAGTAAGTAAGAGGACACCATTCTAATTTTTTTTTTCTCTCTCTCCTTGCTTTTTTTAACTAACAATTAAAAGAAATCAATTTAATAATACATCGTTAACAATAAAATGATTATTGTATTGATTTAACTAATCTATAATTTATATTATATATAATTGTGTGAACAAAAATTATATTAATAAAAAAAATTCTTTAATATTATATTATAATAATAAATTTTAAAATGAAGAATAATAAAAAAATAAAATAAAATTAAAAAAAAATCTACAAACTAATGAGAAAAATGGTTCTAATTATGGAGCTGATAAAAAAAATAAATACCTAATCAATTGCCAATTTATTATTAAAATCTATAATTATCAGCCGCCAATTACTATAAATGAATCATTTTTTTTTATAATGTAAATTTAATATTTAATAATAATAATAATAATACTATCATTATTTAATAAATATAAAATTTATTAATTATGTCATTACTTAAATTTGAACTGTTATAGCACCATTCAAATTTTGATTAATTTATATATATTAATGATGTCCTTCCTTTTCAGAGTCAAATTAATAAATAAATATGTATTTAATGCAGAATTTATGATAACAATGTCATGTGAATTACAATTAAATCGAAATAAATTAAAAGGTATTAAATTATATCTAAAATAATTATTAGGATACATTAATTAATTAATTTAATGAAATGTAAATAATATGATACTTAATTGTTTTAAAAAAAGAAATTAATAATAATAGTTTCCTGAAAGTTAAAAATAGATAATATAATATACCTTAATTTAATCCATTTTTTTAATAAAAAAAAAATAGTCCAAGTCCGCGTTGACGTTATTTTTTTTAATCCTACGTAATAATGAAGCTTTAAACAAGTAATTTTATAAAAATAAATAAATAAATAAAGCTTATTTTAAATCTTAAAATATTAATTATATAAATCTTTAAAAATTTTAGTCTAAATAAACCATTCGATTTTAATTCTAAAATGAAAAGAAAGAAAAACTAAACTTTTAAAAATAAATAAAATGAGAAATTGTACTATTAATTTACTTTCAATTAAAATTCAGTCAATGCTATGCATATCATTAATTAATTATCGTATATAATATATATATATTTAATTTGTAATATAGAATTATATGAATATCTCATTATAATGTTAATTGTTAAATGATTATTTTATGCATTTGTTGTGCTTATTATTATTA
>CAOGCB010879136.1:0-22323 GCA_948266635.1 Cnidoscolus chayamansa | reverse complement strand
AACTGCCTCGTGAGGTTACATTCAGCCCAATACATAAAAGCCAACTTCTTTTTTTTATTTATTGAAAACAGTTAGATAAGTACATGATATCATGCCAAATTCTCTAAGGAACAACATTAGTTAGCGTGATGGATGAAGAACAAACCAGAGTCAATAACAATCCACTTTCCTCCCTCTTGTCCTTCAACGCTTGGAAGTATCATCCGCTGAGCTCCTCTCTGCTTTTCCTTAGCCTGTTCTTACAGATACATGACTAAATAAATATAATATAACACGAAAATAATTTCACATCTATACAGAACTTATCATTATGTTTGCTTCTCGAGAAATTCGGTGGAAATGTTCTTGACGTGCCAGGTAGACCTAAAAACTAAAATTTAATAAAATGTATTAGAAAATCAAATAACCTGCCTTGTAAATAAGCGCCGAAGCGATATTCTTGACGTGCCAGGTAGACCTACCGGTGGCGAAAACCATATAATCCGCCCAATCGCAATGCTTTCTAACCGGTATGATTTTCACGTCATCCGCTCTCACGTCGCTGAGAACCTTCTCGACCTCGTCTAGGTCCAGTATACCTTTGTTGCTGCTGCTAGATTCCACGGTTGATGAAGAGAACGCGTGTCGGAAACCTGAAGACCCTAGCTTCCATGATCGTGAACAGAAAAGCTGAGATCGAGATCGCACCGCCGCCAACATTGGATGTGAACACTCAGAACTGCAGAACTTAGGGATGGAGAGAGTAAGTGCAATCTACAACGGCTATTTCTAAACGGCATCGTTTAACATAACTGAATCAATTCGCTTTAATCTCTCATATATATATATATTAAAAAATAAATAATATTTAATTTATTTTTAAAATTATAAAAAAATAATTTCATTAAAAAATATTTATTAATTTATTTATAAATAAATAAAAAGAGAGGCGTTAGATTACGAGATCCAACCAAAATAGAGGCCAAAAGGGGAACGAGAATCTAGGGGCTTCTCCTACTCGTAAATAGCTCAACAATCAGACAACCATTATTAAGACATCCTCGTCTCGGAAATGAAAAAGAAATCCCTTACTATCTACTAAATAATTGCACGTTTTTAACCGTTGGATCCATCTTATTTCACTAATGAACTATGCCACGTAACACTGACTCCCTATCCACCTATGTCTACTCCCCTACTCAATCGTAGGCTGACTAGCCTTTTGTTTTTGTCTATCTATCTCCCCACGGTCCTCACGTGTTCTTACTTCGTCTAAAAATCGTCAGAATTGGTCAAACCCTAAAACTGCGTCGTCTAATACTGTTTTTATTTATTTACTATATAAACATCAATTAGTTAATAAAAATAAATAAATTTGATATATTGATATGTGAGTTGAATTTTGTAATTTCTTGGTTTAAAAAAATAATAATTAAATATAAATAAATAATTATTTTTTTAATTACTGGAAAAGTAGATGGTGGGTCCCAATGATAAGTGAAGCAGTGATGGGGCAATACAATCTTGAAATGGACATGTAACCAAAGGTTGATGGTTATCCAAATTATATCACTACCATATCATCAATTTTCATTTATTTATTTAATTAAATACTACTCACCTAATTCTAATTAAAACTACCTCTTTTAAAATTCCACGTAGAATAAAAAAAAATTAATAATTTATTTAAAAAAATTATATCAAAACACGAATTTCAAGATATTACATTAGAAAGTGAGAGATTTAATATTAATAATATAATTAGTTTACATATCGACGTGTAATGTTGATGATGATTAATGTTGGAAACCTTATATGTTTATATATCATCTTCCAATTAAAACGACATCATTCCATAATCATTCTATTATTAGACATGGCTAATGATATCTCTGTTATTGTGTTTTGCTTCTTTATTTTTCATTTTTTTATATAATTTATTTTAAATATATCATTAGTAAATTAAATATATATAAATAAAAAATAAATATAAATTTATTTATTAATAAATTAAATCGTACAATTTCATTTTTTATATAAATTTTTTTTACTAAAAAAATAGAAAACAGTAACAGGGAAGTCTTTGATTTTATCCTTATATCCAAATATCAACATTGGCGCTATGTTACTCATTAATCAAAGGAATGATGGGTTGCCAATTTATGTGTCAACTAAATATTACCCAATGAAATAGTGCCATCTGTAAGAACTTTAAAAATTTATACTCAACCAGGAAACACATTATTATTCCTTTTTTTCATAAAAATAAAATATTAGATTTTTTTTATTGCAACAATATATAAATTAATAAAAAATAAGAAATTATTTTAAGCAATTGCAGCATATAAATTCAGAAAAAAATAGAAGAATTTATTTCCTTCAAAAATAATGAAAAAAAAAGAAAGAGAATATCACAGAGCACAGAGAAAGTAAGCAACTGGGAAGGAAAAGAGAGGAAAGAAAAAAAATGAAAGCTTGCTAAGGAGGAAATAAGCAAATCTGAGCAGCAAGCACAAAAGAAAAAGAAAAAGAAACCATAGAGAGGTTAGCTACTTAAATTTTCCTTGCAAATTTCTCTCATTTTCTTGGAGGAGAGAGAAAGCTATAAACTTTACAGCCTATCTTCTCCGATCTGCTTCATCTTTTTTCACCCAGACGCAGCCATTAAATGCTATAGATCCAAGCTTGCTGCCCCACATTCTTCTCACTGTAATTGGCATTTAAAGTGCATTTGGTCTTCCAATTCGAGATCTTTTTTGCATTTAACTAGCTTTCATCTTTATCTTAGAAAAATTTTTACTCGGGTTTTTTTGGTTACTCATATCAAGCTGCTTTCACTGAGCTCCAAACGGTGGGTTGATTTGTTTTTGGAAGGAAAAGCTTCATTGGAAGGATAAAACAGCTAATAGAAGTTGAATTTGAGGATGAATTGGACGGGTGGGCTGTGAAAGTTTATGGCTTGGTGCCAGGGATCACTAGGGTGATGGGAATTTAGGGTTTTTAGAGATTGTATTGCAAGGCGAATGATTTGATTTCGTGCTTATTGGATATAGTTGTCAAGCTTCCGCATTGTGAATGGCGCAGTTGATTTGTTTATTGTGAATTGTACGAGTATAGTTGCTGTGTTTTGGATTGCTGGAATTCGGATTGAGTTTGGGACTTCTGAAAACAACAATTTGAATGTAGTTGCATGCTATAGTTGGATGCAACTGATGGAAATTGGATTTGGAAAGTGAGAAAGTTTAACTTGTAGCGGAGATGCCTCCTTCTCCGGCATTGAGATATTATCCCACGAGGGAGCCCAGAGCGGAGAACCATAGGCGAGGCCGTAGTCTTGAGGGTGGATTGCTCTTCAAGGAGACAGATGACGATCTTGCTTTATTCAATGAAGTGCAATCCAGAGAAAGAGAGAATTTTTTGCTCCAGTCATCTGATGACTTTGAGAACACATTTTGTAATTTTCTGCACCATCCTTTATGCTCTAATCTTCTATATTAGGTTTTGAATAACAGTATTTGTTGTCTTTTTCTCCTGGCTGATGACGTTGCTTTATTTCTTTTCACAATTGCATACAGCCACAAAGTTGAGACACTTTTCAGATTTCAAGCTTGGAATCTCTATTCCTGTTAGACGAGAAAGTAGTGAACTGCTTAATGCGGATGGGGAGAAGAATGACTATGATTGGTGGGTTATGCAAACTTTGTTAACTTGCCATTGTTAATCAATGGCTTTACGAAACCTTGCAAATTTTTTTTTTGTCCAGAAATGTACAGAAGGTCATATTTAAGTTTTACATGACAAACACTTTTCTAGTCTCCATGTGTGTCTGAAGTATGGGATTTGTCATGAATGATTTAAGTTTCTACTTTAAATGCTGATAATTCTATTTTTAATCAGTTGTTCAATTTGTTCACAAGTCAAGCGAAATACGGATTTTAAAAGAATTAAGTTGCATTTGATCTTTTGCGTCTACATTTTGACCAGTTTTGGTGATGACTGATACTCTCTTGTTATTGATGTCTTAAGGTTATTAACCCCTCCCGACACACCACTTTTTCCTTCATTGGATGATGAGCCTCCAGTAGTTAACATTGCATCCAGGGGCAGACCTCGGAGTCAGCCTATCTCTATATCAAGATCATCCACGGTAGGTCATTGATCACTTTTACGTAATGGAGCACAATTGTGTTTACTTGTATACCCTAAAGTTTTTCTTAAAAAAAAAACAAAAATTGTTCAAATGTTCTAGTTTTCCTGCAAAATGAGAGTTCATCCATATGCAGATGGAGAAGAGTTACAGAAGCAGTAGGGGTAGTGCAAGTCCAAATCGCTTAAGCCCATCACCTAGGTCCTGTAATAGCTCAATTCAGTCCAGGGGAAGGCCATCATCAGCACCTCATTCTAGCCCAACTCCAAGCCAACGGCCTGCCAGTCCTTCACGTAGACCTTCTCCTCCTCCGAGTAATTCTAGCCCAACTACAAGCCAACGGCCTGCCAGTCCTTCACGTAGACCTTCTCCTCCTCCGACTAGAGCTTCAACACCTGGTCCAAGGTCTTCAACTCCAACCCCAAGGAGGACAAGCACAGGGTCAGGAGGAAGGGGAGTTTCCCCTGTAAGAACAAGTCAAGGGAACTCTACTTCACCGAAAATAAGGGCATGGCAATCAAACATTCCTGGTTTCTCTTCTGAACCACCACCCAATCTCCGCACTTCTCTTGCAGACCGACCAGCGTCATACATAAGGGGTTCTTCACCAGCATCTAGAAATGGTAGGGACTTAAGCTCAAAATTCAGAAGGCAATCAATGTCTCCAACTGCTTCTAGAAGTGTTAGTTCATCACACAGTCAAGAGCGAGATCCGATTAGCTCACATAGTAGAGGATCTGTTGCATCATCTGGTGATGATGATATGGACTCTGTGCAATCAATTCATGCGGGTAGCTTAGACAACTTGGCTTCAACAGCAACTGACACATTATCAAATAATAGAGCTGTGGCATTTTCTAAGAAAGCAACAAGAATAACTTCTCCTAGTTCTGCTCCAAAAAGATCATTTGATTCTGTTCTCCGTCAAATGGTATTTTATTGTCTCTTTCATTTAAATTGCATATTTTATGATCAGATTTTACAAAATCTTTTGCAAATATCAAGAAAGAAAAAGTTGGTCAATATGCTTGCCATCTGGTGTTAACTGTAATCATATGCTTCCTAGCAGAAATCTGAAAAACTTAGTTTACTTGCTTTATATATATATATATGTTGCTCGACATCACTGTCACACAAGTATTATTATATTATACACCGTGCTTTTGGGTTGAATAATGCCATGTTCTAACTTCAGAAAAGTTAATGGACCTCCTAATTGCAATTTGTGAGCAGTTAATTTTCTTCAGTCATTCATTCACTTCTCATCCATGATATCAAAGTCAAATCAAAAGCTTCTTAGTATAAATGCCAGTATTTTTACCTACACTAAAAACTAAAATATGCAAGACCATAGTGCTCAGTGGACTACCCTTGCTACCTACTATCGAGAAGTAAGTCATTTCTAGCATTTAAAGTCACAAGGAATTCAGCTGTAATTTCTGAAAGCATATAGGAGGCATTGTAATTCAACCAATCTATTTGAGATCAGGCTGAATTAAAAAAAAAGCACAGAATAGGTGTTTGTCCTCTTCACAAGTAATATTGAACAAATACAGTTCTCTATGAAGGAAAGAAATTGGTTTAGCCATATAATAGTAAATGAATTGAAAAGAGAAGGCTAGCTTAAAATGTTATCCATACTGGAGCATTGTGTAGAACATAAAGAGGTTTTTAGGAGCTTTGTCACATGTTTGAGAGGTATTAATGCACAGATCCTTTATTTTGATGTAGGATCATAGGAAGAGTCCTCAGAACATGTTCAGACCACTCTTATCTAGTGTGCCCAGTTCTACCTTCTATGCAAAAGCAAATTCCGCACATCATTCTTTGGTTTCTAGGAATTCCTCAGTTACAACCAGCAGTACTGCAAGTTCTGCTGCACCTGATATTGAAGGAAGTGGCCACAAGGAAGACATGGCAATTGAAAGTGGAAAAACAAGATATTCTGATGCTCAGGAAGAAGTATTTGCCTTTGATAAGGTCGATACCTTAAATAAGGATGTCAGCTATGATGCAGATGCTGGTTCACGTTTTCAGGTTGGTGATTTTGAGAGAAATCTTGCAACTGAATGCGAGCCTAATGACTCTGAAGAGTACAGTCACCAGGAGATTGATATGGAAATCAGTTCTGCCTCTGACACTTTATGTGTCAAAGCTGATATTTTAGAAGTTGATAGTAGTGAAAATACAAAAGTTTGTTCTAAATGTGGTTGCAGGTTTGTTGCCATTGAAATGATAGAAAAGGACATAAATCTATGTCCAGATTGCAGTAGACAAAATAATCTTTTGGCTGCCACCTGTCTGGAGACAGCAATAGTAGCTCCTGAATATTCCCCACTGTTATCCATGAATATTTCTGAAGAACACAAACCATTTAATGAGCTTGAGACACAGGTGACCAAACCTAAGTCGCAATTGCAAGTTCTTGACAAGGTAGAGTCAAGGGTTATTCAGGAAGGAGATGATGGTCAGCACAGCCAAGCTCTAGGCCATGAACAAAGCCATACATACTCCCAAGGAAGTTCCATTGCTAGGTCACTGGTGGAGGGAGATGAGCAGAGGATTGCTAGCCAGCATGGAGCTGCGCTACCAGCTGGTAGTCATAGACTACCTGATAGTGACTCTGAAGCTCAGCACTTGCTGCACCATAGTGACTATCGAAGTCTGAAGGCGGATGTCTCAGAACGTCCTGGCATTTCTGTACTGCTTACTAGGTCAAGCAGCATCAAGGGGCCAGTTGTTCAAGCCAGGAATTTTGTTGCCTCTACAGCCACTTATGATGATTTCTCTTATAGTCGAGATGGTGCAAACAGTTTGAGAAGCTCCTTTGGACATGGCAGTACCTCTGCTTCATCCTCTATTGACTTCAGCTCAGGCAGGCAAGTTGAAACTTGTGTTCAACGGCAGTTAAGTGGCAGGAAATCTGACAGGGAGAACTACAGATATGACACAAACAATAGACCTCAAAGCACCGGATCATCTTTGTCTGGAACTTCAAACCACACTTACCATGCTTTAGGTCCTGAAATGAGCACATCTGAAGAGAATTGTTTGGCTTTTGTTGGGGATATGAAGCATGATGGGATAGAAGGAGCATCTGTAACTTCTCTTACGGTATTGGTGGCTTCAGAAAATAAAGAAATGGTTGCTTCTAGTGCATCGTTTACTGGGGCAGTAGTTCCTGACGAGGACTCATTCGTTCAGAACGAGAGTAACAGAATAATGGATGCAACTACCTCGGGTTTGTCTTGCCATACAGTTGGCATTCAGTTTGAGGAAAATTCAGTAGCATCAGTTCCAACTTATGAAGACTGTCATCTACACGGAAGCGAAGATGATTTTCCAAACAATACAAGCAGTGTCTCAGATGCAGAAGCATCATGCATTCCTCCAGATCCTCCTGTTGAAATGGAACATACCATGTTGAACTCTAGTGTTGATGGAGTAAATGATATTGGGTTTACTGCTCATAGTTCCTTGGCCTCAATATCTGAAATAGAAACCGAGAAGTTTTGTCAAAGTTCCCCTGGCTCAGAGAATGGTGGTGTTTCTACAAATTCAAAGAGCAGTATAAATGAATTTAAGGATGTTTCAGTTCCTGCACCTTCCGACAAGGAAATATCTGCTTCTATTCTGGAGCACAGCAACGCAGATCACTCACATGGCATATTGGGTATGTTCATCCTAGCATTATTAATTTTATTGATATTATCTTTTTGTTGGGGTGAATAGAATCAACTTGAGTACATTCCTCTCCTCGTAGATAAAGGTAATTTCTTTCCTTCCGTTGCATGCAATATCTGGTTTTAACATTTTTTTTAATGAATTCTTAGCCAATGTGAATAATGTTGTCACGTTTTTGCGCTTGTAGAGCTACAAGTCACATGTCTGTTTTAGAGATTTAAAAAATATGCTTTATGGTTTCCATGTGCTTGTGACATATTTTATGCAGATACAAGCTTTTGATTTGGAGCTAGTAAAATCTAACTTGATTCTCTTACATTCTTTGCTTGTGGCAGAGGATTCAACTGTCAAGGTTTGGGGAGGAAGCAAGGCAAGAAGCCTAACCCTTGAAGAAGCAACAGATGCAATACTATTCTGTAGCTCCATTGTCCATGATCTGGCCTACCGGGCTGCAACTGTAGCCATTGAAAAAGAAGACTCGGTCCTTCTTGAAGGTTCTCGGCCGACAGTTACAGTTCTTGGAAAATCCACTGCAGACAGAAAGGATTCGCGCAGCAGAATGACAGGGAAACGCACATCAAAATCCCTGAAAGTCAGACAGAAACTGAATGTAAAATCCCCTTCTACCAAGACCGAGAACGATGAAAATGCAAATGAATCTATGGTGCATAATGTTGGCCTTCCCAATAACATGGACACAACGAAGACTCAAAAGCAGGAATCTAAGTGCAATTGCACAATAATGTGAAAGTTTTTCATTTACACTGCCAACATTGCCCACCACGAAAATCTGCTAATCCCTCCAGCCATATGGAGAAGTTGCTGAGTGCTTGTATGTTAATGGTTTTTTTTCTGTGTTTGAAGGGCTCTTTAGATTATCAATTGGTTTCTGTTGGTCCCAATTTATTTGTAAGAAACACCACAATGTGTTGGTGATATAATTGTAAAGTTTTTATTTGTCATTAGGCTGGTATTAGTGAAGGGCATTGGAGATTTGTGCTTATTCTGCTCCAGTGGCCACATTCTTGGTAGTTACTCCCAACTTGATTCAAGGCCATGGTTAGAAAGAAGTGTGAATTAAAACCCAACCATTCATTATTCTTATGATTGTGAAAAGGTATAGCTTTGATTTTGCTTCACTTCATTTCCAGTCCATTTTTTTATTGCTTTAAGAAAAATTAACTAAACTATTTATGATTGATTGCAATTATATATAATTGAGTAAATTATTATTTAGTCCTTATGGTACGATGAAATTAATCAGTTAGTTTTTTAATTTTAAAAACTCATTAAAAAGTATGAAGTTTTAAAAATTTAACAATTTAGTTATATGACTGAAATATTTATTATGAGATTACTTATTTAAGATTAATGTAAAAAATTTTTCTGCTTCGAATTATTTCGATCCGTAAACTAATATCGAAAGAGATGTCATATTTTAATGTCTCTCTCTCAACTCTCTTTATTGCTGACTAGTTTACGAATTTAGCATTGTGGAGTAGCGAATAACATATGAGTAAAATTATTTTAATCGTTTTTTATATCTCAATGTCTCTCTCTCTCAACTCCTTTTATTACTGACTAGTTTACGAATTTAGCATCGTGGAATAGCAAATAACATACGAGTAAAATTATTTTAATTGTTTTTTATATCTCAATATCTCTCTCTCTCAACTCCTTTTCTTGCTGACTAGTTTACGAATTTAGCATTGTGGAATAGCAAATAACATATGAGTAAAGATATTTTAATTATTTTTCATTATAAAAGACGATATTATTAATAAAAATGACTAAATTATTGAATTATTGATATTTTTAATGTGTTTTTAAAAATTGTGGCACTAATTAATTAGTTTATGAATTAAATAGTAATTTTTTCTATATAATATTATTTAGTAAAATACACATGTTGTTCAATGTTTCACCCGTTCGGCCCATCCAGGTTGGGCTTATAAGCTCAAATGAAAAAGATCCAAGGGCACAAATTAGCCTTTTTGAAGTAATTTTGAAATAATCGAAGGGTGTATCGGACATTTCGTATATGTTAAAAAAGATTGAGAGATTATTTGGCGGGAAAATCTGGAGCATAAAGCTATGCCGTCTTTGTTTCCCTCCTGAACTCCGAACGTCCTCGCTTGATGGAATCCGATTCAGACTCTGACGGGTCACACATCTCTTCTACTCCTCCAAGAAACTCAAAACCACCACTGCCACCTCCTCCTTCTCCGCCTCGGCCACTTCCACAAACTCTATCTTCCTCTCACAAGTCCAGAACCAGGGTTAAAACCTCCTTCGGCTCAAAAGACCCTCCAAAGCCATTAACCAAATCACCTCCAAGACCCCCTCAGGACGATCCTGCCCCGAACCTCTCTCCTTTATCTACTCTCCCCTTCCAGATCCGTCGTCCATTTGTCCAGAACCGCTCCACGGTGCCTATTTCCCTTTCAATCGAAACACTTCCTGCTGGCTACTTCTCAAAATCCGCTTCCTTTTCCAAAATCCAAAGACCCTCTCTAAATTTTGAGAGTATAGAAAACGAATATGAGCCTCCAATTTCTTCCGGAGCTAATTCCATTGATAGTGTATTGCAAGGAAACAAACCCAACTCCTCTAAGAAGCATCCTAATTTGATAGGAAGTAATGCTCCTTTGCCCCCTGCGAAATTGCGCAAATGCAATGCCAGCGAAGGTAATTTCGTTAAGCTAAATATGAATCGAAATAAGCGCAAGTTCATGAACCGAAAAGGCACAAGGAAAACTGGGTATGGTTCAAGCAGATTCAAATCTTATAGAAGAAGCAAGCGAAAAAAGAAAGCGGAAAGCGATGCTGATCATGAGGATAGTTTAATCAGTGAAATTCCCAAGCAGGAGCCGAAGCGGGGCAAGGGAAGCGAGGTAATTGAGGAGGCAGTTTTGGCGGCTCAAAATGAGCCGTCAGATGGCAATTTGGTGAGGCTGTTGAATGTGATATATGGATACGATTCATTTAGAGATGGACAACTAGAAGCAATCAAGATGGTGATGAATGGGAAGTCGACCATGCTCGTTTTGCCTACTGGTGCTGGTAAATCGTTGTGTTATCAGATACCCGCGATGCTTTTGCCGGGGATTGCACTGGTCGTGAGTCCATTAGTGGCATTGATGATTGATCAGTTGAAACAGCTGCCTTCAGAGCTTCAAGGTGGCCTTTTAAGTAGCAGTCAGGTTATTTCATGGTTTATTCTCTCTCTTTTATATGTTATGTAATTTGGCTGTGGTTGATTTTTTTTTTTAAATAAATATGCTATAGACATCCCAAGAAGCTGCTGAGACATTCAGGCAAGTCAAAGAAGGGGCCATAAAGGTTAGCTTAATTTAAATTTAAATGCAATTTAATCAACATTAACTTTTGTAGATTCCAAGCGATTGCATTTATATTTTAGGTTTTGTTTGGTATGCCTTCATATTGTTGGGGAGTTTTTTTGTTTCTTTAGGCAACTAAAGCATTATTGTTATGGCTAATGTTTTCTGGCCTAAATATCAGGTCCTTTTTGTTTCACCAGAGAGGTTTTTAAATGCAGAATTCTTGTCAAATTTTTCTGCCATTTCTATATCACTTCTTGTGGTAGATGAAGCTCACTGTATTTCTGAATGGTGAGTTATTATGTTGTATATTGTTATTTGTCTTTGCTAGCTACTCTTCTTGCTTTCTATGTTTGAGGCAGCATTTCTTTTATTGCAGGTCACATAATTTCAGGCCCTCATACATGAGGCTCAGGGCACCTTTACTTCGTACCAGGCTCAATGTTCAATGCTTTCTAGCAATGACTGCAACCGCCACTTGTACAACTTTGAATGCTGTAATGTCTGCTTTAGAGATTTCTTCTTCTAATCTTATTCAAAAACCCCACTTTAGGGACAATCTACAACTGTCAGTGTCATTGAGTGGAAACAGGCAAGTTCAGATGGTTCTTTTTTACGTTGGTTTTTTTCTTCTTATGGATGCTTTAATTTATGTGTTTACTGATTATTGTTCAATGCCTTGAATTTAATAGAATGAAAGATTTGCTGAGGTTGATCAAGTCTTCTCCCTTCATGGAAGTCCGAAGCATCATTGTATACTGCAAATTCCAGGTAATCAAGGGATCATATGTTTTAAATGTTTATTTCTAATGCTTTGTTAAAATGATTTTGCAACTCCTACCACTGTAGGTTTGAGGTCATAGTCTGTAGGAATGTTCTATCATTTCTGATCATTAAAATTTTTTTAAACAGTTCACAATGCATCTTGCTACTCTGAAAAGGAATAAAGTATTATTAAAATTGTCATATAACTAGGGTTAATAATATGTTGAAAACAACATATGTGTTTATCTTATTATGTATAATATTCTACATGTTAAATTTGCAATAGTAACTGGCAAAGTTAACCATTATACTTGATATTTTTGCAGTATGAAACTGATATAATAAGCAGATACTTATGTGATAACAATATCTCTTCAAAGGTTAGTGCTATGACTACTGGTTGTTTATTTGATATTCCCTTCATTTCTTTGTTGGTAGATTCTAGATCTGACAATTTGAATTTGATTTTATATTTAGAGCTACCACAGTGCTATCCCCTATAAGGATCGCAGCCGTATACAAGAGTTATTCTGTTCTAACAAAATTAGAGTGGTGAGAAGAGTACTTTTCTATATATGAAGTATACTTTATTAAATGTAATAGAGTAAATGTATGTGTTGACTTGATTTCATAATGGAAGGTTGTTGCAACTGTGGCATTTGGAATGGGGCTTGACAAGAGGGATGTTGGAGCTGTAAGCAATAAAATCTCCTCTGACTTCATGGTTTATCTGTACTCATGTTAACTATTCCCAATTTTTTGTGTATTTTTGAAGTAGATCATCCAGGGTTCATAGTGATAATATGGTATGTCTCATGGTTGGCAGTTCACCATTCACATAATGTATCCATAGCATGGTGTTAAAATCTGTGACAGGAAACCCAAATTTCAGGATTTCCTCTTCAGGAAGAAGAGATAATTGAGAAGAGAAGAGACATTGCAGAAAAAGAAGCAACAATAAGAAAGGAAATAGAGAACTAGAGATAAGAAGCTTCAAGAAGAGTAGTAAAATTGTGATTGATTTCAGATCTGACTCGCTGTTGCAAGTTATGCTCCGTTGTATACTCTAGCTAGAATAACTCTCTTTGACTTTATTCTAACCACCTCTACGAGAATACAACAAAATTACTTTTGTCCATCCAAAAACTATCCCCTCTTGATTCCAACTCTCTATTTATTCCTGCTCAGCTCACTATTAGCCCTTTTGCCATCAATCTATTTTCTTCAATATTCTGTGATGTTTCCATCCAGTCTGCACACAATAGATAGAAATTGTTTGTGCATTTTATATTAAGCCCATTTTGGATTATAGATGTGAAAACTAGAGTTCCTGAACCAGTGGTAAGGCCTGATGCCACCTTCATGGCTGGTTTTCAGAGATTAACCAAATAAGTTTTACCATGCAGTTGCATTTTGAATAAGATGTGATTATTTTCAAATCTGGGATTCAAAAGCTCTCCATGTTTATGTGTCTTTGGAGGAATATCTTTTATCACCATATGCATGCATTTTCCTTGGTGCCATCTGATGGAATTAATACTGGGACTCTTCAATTGCATCATTTTTAGGTAATTCATTATAGTCTGCCAGAAAGCTTGGAAGAGTATGTTCAGGTACATATCTGTTCTAATAATTTTTTGTTCATGCTGGGAGAGTTTCTGTATGATAGAGTTTACTTAATGATATTTTTTTTGCTTTATTATATTATTATTATTATTATTAGGAGATTGGACGTGCTGGACGGGATGGAAGGTTGTCCTACTGCCATCTCTTTTTTGATGATACCACTTACTACAAGCTTCGAAGTCTTCTGCACAGGTGATTATATATGTATTGATATTTCATTTCATAATTCAGAGGTATGAAGTTTATCTGTGACACGGCACTCTCAGTGAAGGGGTAGATGAATATGCCGTAAGCAAGTTCCTCCATCAAGTCTTTACCAATGGCAAGCATGGGAAAATTTGTTCTCTAATCAAAGAATCTGCTTCCCGTGAATTTGATATGAAAGAAGAGGTTTTTCCCATGTACTATTGTTGTATCAATTTTCAGAAAATATGAATTTTATACGAGTCATTGATGTGGATAAATTATCAACAAGTTTTATGGCATCTTGGCCACCTTATATAGGAACATGATATTATTGCTAAAAAATATGAATAAAGCAAAAGCTCTTTTTAATTTCCTCTTGGCGTATTCTCTTTTTGTTAAAGAGTAGTAGGTCTTTGACTCTGGCAGGTGATGCTCACACTGATAACACAGTTGGAGTTGGGTGAAGTGCAATACTTGCATCTGCTTCCAGAGCTAAATGTAACTTGCTCTTTGAATTTCTATAAGGTTGGTTGTAGATGCATTTTAACTCCACTTTGTTTATTTTGATACTTATTTTTCTTCCTGAAAGTTCAAGCAGCGTAATAGGTTATACCCGGTAGACTGCTGAAGCCCTTATTGTGCTTTGACAACAAAATTTAAAGTTTTGAGAAAGCATAAGTACTACCCATTTAAATCTGCTATCCATCAGCTTCATTGAGTTTTACCCTCATAGGAGTTTATCAAACGCAAATATTTATTAATGCCAAAAAAATTTCACCAGCACATACATTATTGATTAAAAATGTCATGGCAGTATAGTTTTTGTAAAAATACTCATGGAAACTTGTATGTTATCACTTCACAATACCCATCTACTGATGCTTGAAATGTGTATATGCAGACTACTCCAGTGCTGTTGGCTGAAAAGGATACTGTAGTTTCAGCAATTCTAAAAAAGTGCGAATAGTTTATAATACCTTACCAGTTACTATGAATAGTGATGTTACAGCCCATTCAATGTGGAAACTTTTGATGCAATGACTTTTACTTTTGATGCAATGATCATTTTCAGATCTGAAACAAGACAAGGACAATATGTGTTTGACCTACCTACTGTGGCGAATAGCATTGGGCTTACAACCACTGACCTATCAAATCACTTACAGAATCTAAAGGTTTGGAATTTTGAAAGAAAATCATCTTCTTATTTCCTCTTGGTCACTCATGGTTATGCTTAATATAGCTAGCAGGAATTTTGACGACTAATTGAGCATTAGGAATCACCTTTCACAGTTACTTGGTTTGTTTTTTGAAGTTGGAATGGTCGCTTCTTTGACAAATGAATTTCAATAATCACATTCCAAACTTTGGCATTTTAATTTTTACAGTAAAGAGAATTTTATCGTTTTTATAGAAAAGTAACTATAAACTCTCTTTTTGTCTTGTTTCTGGGTTTATTTCAGTTGAAGGGAGAAATAACATATGAAGTTAACAATCCAGCCTATTGTTATTCAATAGTGAAGGTACCTGAGGATTTTTGCTCTCTCTCCGCACATCTTACAAGATGGTTATCAGAAGTTGAACGATTAAAGGTGATCAGTTCTTATTTGTTGGTTCAAAATATGTTTCTTAGTTGAAATGTGTAATGCATGATACAAATGACTTTTGATCATCCAAGTATCTAATTATATCAGTTGCTAGATCATAGCATTTTTGTTCACGTTCATGAACCAGTTGACTGGAAGATATTATGTATGATATTAATGTAGTTCATTTCTAAAATCAGGTGCAAAAATTGGATGCAATGTTTAATTCTGCAGTCTTCGCTGTGAATGAGTGTCAGAAGGTGCAAGGTTGCAGCGAGTCCCAGCATACACATTGCTTGCAAAGAAAGATTTTGGATTACTTTAGGGAAGATTGCCAACATGGCTACTCAAATCAGATGCATCAAAGCAGGTTAGCTAGGGTCCTTGCCTTCAATAGGATCAACTGATTGCAAAACATAGATATTATGTAGCTAAAAACTAAAATCTAATTATTTGACCTGCTTGCCCATGTGCTTTTATGTATTAATGTCATTGAACTACTCATAAAAGCATATTTGTATTTGCAGCCCATTTTTGCGAGCAGACATAAAGGTGAGAATTCAATCAGATTTATTCATATTTCTGCTCAACATAACTAATAATGGTTATTGGCGTTAAATTGTCCGCTTCTCTTTGGCCTACAGGTTTTTCTGCAGAGTAACTCACAGGGCAAATTTACCCCCCGAGCCATCGCGAGAATAATGCATGGCATTCCCAGCCCGGCCTACCCATCTACAACTTGGTCTACTACTCATTTCTGGTATCTTAGAAATTTAACTACTTCATGTTTTGTTCTTGTGATTTGAATAATTATTTGTCTCCATGCTGTTACTCCTTGGAATATAATATAATAAATTACATATATGTAGTATTATAATCTGTGGGATGATGACATTATTAGTGCCTAAATTTTGAGATTTATTCTCTAGTGGAGTTTTTCATACTGCTCCTGTGATCGAAAATGTTACCATAGATTAAAAAGATAAACTTTAATAAGATTTATATTTCAAATAAAATATTATAAAAGAATATTATCCCTTTGCTTCATCTTTATCTGTCCAAATATATTATTAATGTTTTTACTTGCCTCACTAATGAACTACTTTAATTCAAAAAGAAAATCACTGTCATATGACACCCCTACCCCTCTACCCCTTTCCTTGCTTTCTTCCCATCATCTCTTTGCTTTCTTGCTCTTTGGTCCTAAATCATAACATTCTATTTTCCTTTTCTCTAAATGTGATATTTTTTCATATTTAGTTAAACTTTTATTGAAAATAAAATTTCTTCTTCTTAAACCAATTAAAATAAGTTAATAAAAAATTAAGATTTAGGTTAAGAGACAGAAGGAGGAGAGTATGTAAAGTGGGTGAGGGGAACATATTTTGTTTTTGGAATTAATATGGTTCAAATATCTAGTGATGTGGTAAGTGTAGTCAAATTTTATGTTACTTTGCTAAGTAAAATTTCTTTTCCTGAAAAAAAATTCCAGACACATAAAATATCCAAAAAGTTAAGATACATAATGCAATTATCCCCCAATCCTCTTGGTCTGTTTATAAAGAATAGTTATATTGAGCACAGATTACTCGTGTCATATGGTACATCACACTTGTTTAAATTTTTTTGAAAATGCCAACTTTTCTGCTGTTTGGTTAGCAAATCATGGAGCTAACTTATCTACTGGAAATCACAATTTTTGGGAACCTCTCTTGGGGATTTTGAATTACCTACATGATATATGTGGGATTTCTTATCAATCACTTATCTAGCTTGGAGTTTTGAATTAATCGTTTGTAACAGGTTTTCTTTTTTCCTTTTTTTTTCGAAAAAAAAAAGAGAGCCTAGGCAGGTCTGAGCTGTTTGCTAATTTCGAATTGCAGGGGAAGGTATACGCAGGTAGACTTTCAAGTGGTTATGGAAGCTGCAAAGACAGAAATGATGAATTTTGTTGGGAAAAATGCATTATAACTTTCTAATATCAGAAAAAATGTACTGCTAGAGTTGAGATGTACTGAACGGTGTGTCGGAATTATTCATCAGATAATCAGATGGCTTGCTCTTTCTAAGCTAATTTTTCAGCTAATGAGAAGCAGTACTGATTGGGAATTGAATCTTTAACTTACAAAAGGAGATGCATCCTTAAGTCTGTATATGGCAACGCTTGACTTCAGAAATCAAATTGGGTTGGCTTTAAAGTTATTGAAGGTTAGTTTTTTTTTTTTTCATCATTTAACTTCGTTATCAAAGCTTCCCGAGGAAGCTTTCAATTGGATTCTAATGAAGTAGACATAGTCCTTGGAACATTGAAGAGGAATGCATAAATGTTTCCACTAGAGAAGCTTATTTTGTTTCTCCACATCTGGATTCTGTTTATAAACCAAGTATTGGTTCTTTAGATAAAGATTATTTTGAGAAAAACTCCATGATGATGATAGAAATCTCAATAGTAGGATCAATGTGTTCCAGTTCTTTTTGTGAATATGAAAGTGGCCCACATTAAATTAAAAAAAAAAAAACTGATTAATGAATGTTGTGCAGTTTAATATTGTCTGGGTAGTAAGCACATGTTATGTTGTGGTTGAATTGATGGCCACCAATTGCAGTTGCAGGGGCAAGTCCTATGAAGTTGGAGTGTTGCCAATGGCCTGATGCATTTCCTACTTGGCGACAAATGGAAAGCCAAAAGTGGTCAGCCAGACATGGAATTCTCCTGTTTTTATGCAGTTGTTTGATTTTTATTTTTATTTTATTTGATTGTTATTATCATTATATAAAGAGTAACATTAACTTAGAAAATTGGATGTGTAGATAGTGATGTTTTAGCACATAAAGTAAAAGCCAAAAGAATCTGGACTATGCCATTAAACCCTTTTTTTTTCAACTTAAAATAATAAAAATTAATAAAAAAAGGGGATGGTACGTGAATCAAGTTAACAAGGTATGAATAATGATAATAATAATAAGAAAAAAAGGGGTATTGAAGTGATGTATACGCAAGGGGATGTTGTAGAGTGCAGAAATTCCTCCTACTTGTATTAAAACAGAAGAAAGGTAAAACATAGACTTTTGATAACTTAGCCGTATGGGCGATTCTTTATTTTTCCAATTAAGTTAAATTCCAATGCCATGTTCGGCATAGTGAAAGAAGTCATGATGATTTGCCTGGAAAGACCCCCTCTAGTGTAATAAATTTCTTCTTTTGTTTTTGTATTTCTTCTAATTTTGGTCAAAGAAAATTATAATTTGTGAAAAGTAGGAAGCTTTTGGTTGCACAGTCTCAATGGAAGAGCAATCCTTGCTAGTCCAATAAGGGCCTCTGAATTCTCAATCATTGACTAATTCTTCCTTTGCTTTTCGTTTTGTTTGTGGGCGTTTGCGTGGGAGTGGGATGAGGTTCTTGCACTGGACATTCTTTTTTATTATTATTTATTATTTACATCAAGGTAAAAAAAAAATAAATCTTTCCATGACCCAATAAATTCATGAAGCTCCTCATTTGAAAATTGACAAAAAAAAATCCATACGTTTATAGTAATTCTATTAGTCATTTTCAATTACTATTTATATTTAATAATTTTATATAAATCTTATTATTAAAAATATATATATATAAATTAATGAACAAAAAAGTGTTTACAATAATAAAAGTAAAACATTAGAAAACAATGGATTTTCTATGTTCACCCTAATTGAAGATCCAAGCTACTATAATCAGCTGTCCCTAAATTAAATAATATTATATATTTGAAAAAAGAAGTAATATGAAAATAGGGTATAATGGGGAGGCATCTTTAGAAGGAAGAGGCATATTCAGTTAATGGGCAAGAAAGAGAGAGAAAGAGAACTGCAAAAGCAAAAGACCGTTAGTTAAGTTAAAGACGTTGAACGAAGAAACAAACCTTACAATAAAACCAAAGAACCTGCCTTTATAAGTCCTATTCCCCTCTCTCTTCCTCGCCACCTATAACGCCCTTCAGCTCCTCCCCAGGAAAAAAAAAACATCTCCTTTCTCAATCCGTTCATCTTCCTATCTTTCTTTCTGTTTCAGAAATAAAGGATTTTTATATTCTATATTAGAGCAAGGTAATGGATGAGATGGCTGGTTCTGCATCTGGGTCATCTGTCCATAACACTGTTTCTTCTTCTTCATCATCGTCTTCTTCCTCCTCTTCTTCATTTGGGTCTTCTGTGTTTTCCAATTACCCTCTCATTGCTGCTCTCGTTGCCTTCGCTATTGCCCAGTCTACCAAGCTTTTCACTTCCTGGTATTGCTTTTACACTTTCTCAATTTTTGGAATAATTTTCAATTTTTTTTTCAACAACAAATCTCTAACGTTTTGTGATCTGGGATTATGTTTCTTGGCTTCTGAATTTCTCTCTCAGTAACATCGTTTCGGTTTTTATTTTCTGGTTTTGGGTAGATCTTCAAATGAATGCGAATTAAAAATAGTTTTTTGAACCATGTTTAGACTCAATTCAAAAGCAGCCTTCAATTGCCATATTCTTAATTAAGATTCCGTTACTCAAATTATATTCATTATATCTATGAATAAAAGGAATCACGTGTTCATTTGCTTTTACAAACCACAAAGATAATCTGTCCCTTGATGAATGAATTCATCTTTCACAACAATGCAGTAGGTCAAGCTATTGCAAGTATGAGATGAAGAATGGAGAGTATTAATGCAGATTGCATCATAATGGGCCCACTGGACCTCCTAATGAATATTGACTCATACCAAAACTAACATGCTGTTCCTGCAACTGGGAGGTTGTCTTGACTGGGACATGATTTAATGAGATGAAACACTCAGGAGCTCAATATCAAATTATCTCTTAGCTATATAAAAAGAATCTGAAACTTTTGTCTTTATCAACTCTGTCCCTTAGTTATGTATCATGTTTTCCTCGTGGATTGATTGTAATATAGAATTTCAGTATAGGGAATCATGTATGAGCTAACCTTAATTGTAAATTTCAAACTTACAGATTTTCCCTTTTTTTATGAATTTTGTAAGTTATTAGTGAAGAGCTTTCTAGCCTACATACAATTTGAGTTCTTATGATATTGGTGGAATAATGCTGCCAAATTTTCTGATGATTTTTTAGTTTACATTCCCTAAGAATCTTAATCTTCCCTAGATTTGCAGGTATAAGGAAAGGCGATGGGATCTTAAGCAACTTGTTGGGTCTGGTGGAATGCCATCATCCCATTCTGCTACTGTTACTGCACTTGCCATGGCCATTGGTTTCCAGGAAGGCTTTGGAGGAACACTGTTTGCAACTGCATTAATCTTAGCATGTGTTGTAAGAATATTTCATCCTTTATGATTCTTCAATTAGTACAGTTTTTTTTCACATTAATGAATGTATTATGTAGAGTGTTATTTTTTACATTGAGACTTGGTGGTAGGTGATGTATGATGCAACTGGTATAAGACTACAGGCTGGTCGCCAGGCAGAGGTTTGATGATTCACCTCCTCCTCTTTTGTTCTTCTTTATCTCACTGTAACAACACTAGTAGAATATCCATTTCTGCCAATAAGCGCCAAGTGCATCATAGGAATTAGAAAAAAAAAAAAAAAGGTTCTTTCTTATATTTGTCTTTATTACCGTCCAATTCTTTTATTTTGATAATTTCTTCCAGTATAAGGATCATACCTATTTGCACAAATACTTCGATAATTCCTATGTATTAATACATAGAGCCCAACAAGCATATCTGAGTTGGTACCGAAATGGGATCTCCAATGTCTGGGTGCCTACGAATCAAAATGATGTTGTTTTGCAATTTGGTTGCATGCCATGAATGGAATAGAATAGGAATGTAATAGCTATTTTTTACTCGCATGTTAAGTTTACGTCACACCCACATACATAATCATTATTACACATTTTGAAGTTTAACATCACATTGCTTTTTCATGGAATGTTAGTCCATATTAAAATTTGATTAAGTTAGGAATAGCTGTGCAACATGGAATAGGAATTAGCAAACAAAGCCATAGAGTTCTATACCGCTGAGAATTTGATTGCGTTCTAGGTTTCATATGTTTAAATTGGATTTTCTGCAGGTCTTGAATCAAATTGTATATGAGCTTCCTGCTGAGCATCCTCTGGCAGAAAGCAGACCTTTACGTGAACTTCTTGGTCACACTCCTCCTCAGGTTTGTATATTCCTCTTATACTTCTCTCACAATTTTCTAAAAGATATCTTGTATATGTAATATGCCTTTGAATTTGCTGTTAAATCACCTTCTTAAACAACCGCCACTGAAGTGATAGTGACCCCAATTGTTATTTAGCAATTCACACAGGATCAGGATGCACTCTGTTTAAGTTTTAGCTTTGAAAAGTGGAAATGATTAAGTTTTTAATGATGGAAAAGCTTATTTTCCTGTAAGTTCAGACATCCAATAACATCATGGACAACATGATACTGATCTAGATAAGAAAATCCCACCCTTCAAACTCATTTCCCAACTTCAGAGATAATCTCCGCCCCATCTGTGCAGGGGCATAAATTATAGGTTAGACACTTCATTGTCATGAAGCATATGATTTTGGAAGCTGTAGTAATTATGACTGTTTGATGATAGGTTATTGCTGGTGGTTTGCTTGGGATGGTGACAGCAGTTCTTGGCCATTTAGTTAAAATGACTAGCAGTCCAAGTTGATGCACAATGAAATCACAGGCATCTTGCAGCAAATCTGAGGGCTAAGCATCTCATCACACTATAGGATAGAATTGCAACTTGCAGACTTTGTGATCAGAAGTGGCTTTTAAAAGCTTGGAATGATGAGTTTGTGCTGTTTCTAGCTCAACACCTTCTTCCAATTAAACTCGCTTTATGTTCATTCTGATGGTAAATGTAAAATTTTAGCTATGTAATTTGATTGGTTGCAGAACTTGCAGTGTATGCTGCAATGTCTCAATACATATACTAAGGTTGAACAGTATACAATTCTTGCAAAATGCAATGAAAATTACAGGAATTCAGGCTA
>CAOGCB010878331.1:0-14011 GCA_948266635.1 Cnidoscolus chayamansa | reverse complement strand
AAGAAATATGAATATCGAAGAAAAGAAAAGAGGGTGATTGCATAGCATGAATGCATTACATTGTGTGGTAACATTTCATTAATGGTTCATTGGGTTGGTAAAGTGTGAGTATTGACATGGATGTCGAGTACCTTGATGTTTTCATGTGCTAAAATGATATGTGTTGCCATGAAATAGTTGTTATAATTATACATGATAGAAATTACATTGATGTATTTCAATTGAATATGATTATAGCTTATTGAGAAAATAGTTCTCAGCATTTATCCCTGATAAACGCAGGTGAAAGTAGCAAAGGAACTCAGGACAAGCAGTGAGTTGAAGGGGGGAAACCAACAGAGGTAGAAGTTGTAAAGTTTATGTATCCCAAAGAAATTTTGTAATGTATTTACTTTGTGACTTTGTAATTATCAGGTGAATAGAGGCAGTATTGTAAAAAATCAAATTGTATGTTGATTTTATTATACTTTTGGAAATGGTTTTTGATATGAATGGGTAATCTTAGTTTTAAATCAGTTTGATTTGAGAAAGTGGAAAAATTTATACAGGTTTTTAAGGAACTGTGATGCAACTTATCCCTTGCAGGATGAGTGGTGGTTTCACTGTAGAGTAAGTAGGAAATCACTGCTCATCTTGTGGGAGGCATGTCATAGGGGTTGTGACAAAAAGACACTTAAAATGATATTGCATGTTATGTTTGCTGCCTTTTAAGGATAATATGAGGTAAGGATATGAAAATTGTAGGTTATGATGTTTTTGTAGTTAAAGTTATCATGAATGTTGTTAGTTGATGAATATGATGTATTTTTTTTTTATGTTTATTGATGTGTTTGATGTTGAAATAAGCCTTAGAACGTATATTTGAGGTTGGAGTTGAGTTTAACATGTCCTAGAAGCCTACAATATGCAAGAACTACTTTAAGCTTTCGACTGAACCATAATAGGCAGCCGAGTAATGTTATCGAGGTACTTTATGGTTCTTGCCAAGTCATCGTTTGAAAAAAGTAAACAAAATATAGCTCAATATTCAAAAGATGAACCATGGCATCACTCAACCATGGTTATAACTCAATGACTAAGTAAGAAAGTAAGTTATCACTCGATAATAGATTATGGTTTAGTGCTAAGTCATAAAGGTTCGATATCACTTAGTTAAGTAAGGGAAATGAATCAAACATCCGAATGGTTCATCCCAAATCACTTAATTAAGTAAGGGAAATGACTCAGACATCCAAATTGTTCATACCAAATCACTCAGATCCTAATCATAGCACCAGTTCTGGACAAGAATTCACGTTTATGTTAAATATGAGTCAATGTTATGCTAATTGGGGAATAGTGGGAGCATATACTTAAAAGAGTTCTTGTAGTTTTGAGTAGTCTCTCATCCATATCTGTCAAATACGACCAAATCAAAGAAACAAAGGTCAATTTTGATAAGGTGAGGTATTATCTTCAAGTCTTAAACAAGTGAGTTGTTACAACTAAAATATTTTATCTTATTGAATGATAAATGATGATTTAGAGCTTGCCCAAGTATCATAATGCCTGTGTTGTTGCATTAGATGAATGTTATATGTTGCATTGCCTTATAACTTGTTTTGTGAAAGGGTAATATTAAATGATCCATGATCCTGTATGTAAATGTTAATGCTATGACTCAAATGTTATCCCTCGGAAGGTCACTAGGAATGTATGTGAGAAAGTCAGTTTTGGCATGTACCTCGATATGTACCACAAACTGTCCTTCGAAAGAAATATTATGGATTTAGGACATTCTAGGAAATACATCCATTATGTATGTTCTTGTATATGGCAAGTCGAAGATGGTCATAAGGAGCTTCTTGGTGCATATTTAAACTATGGTAGTTCTCGGAAGATGGTTCGCGAATTAGAAGTACTAGGGATCTTAGGATAATATTACCTAAGATGAAATGTTTGAAGATGTTGCATTACACAAGCACAAAATATGTTTTATAATGTATGATGTTTTATGTATTTGCTCACTAAACTATTTTGATAACTTACCCATTTTATGTCCTCCCTTCCATTCCATGTTCCTAAATCATTTTTTGCAAGTATGCAGGACATATTGAAAAATGTAGTGTAGATTAGACGTGTCTCTATAAGATTATTTATATGTTATGCCCCTAGGAGAATGTAAATTGTTAGAGTTTAGAACCATGTTAAATGATATGTTTAAATTATCATGTATAAATGTTAATGAATGTTTATTGGGTTAAGGTACTTATGATATGTTTATTATGATGACATGTACATGTATATGTATGATACATGTATTAGGAATTAATTATTCCTTATGTTATGTTGTACGTAAATCCAAATTTGCATGAGACTTATTATGATAAATTTTTAATGTTAAGGTTCATGTAAATTTTAATGTAAATATAAAGAAAAAGTTATGTAATGAAATGAAATGTAATGTCATGTAATGTTTACAGCTTGCTAGGGTTTCAATCATCTTTAGATGGTTGAGATTTTAATGCCGGTAGTGGTATGATAATGTAGGTTGTTATAGACTTGGTGTCAGAGTATTAGGTTCAAAAGATCGAACCTAGAAGTGCATGTCAAATGTTTATAAAATGTCATGGGGCAAATGTCATAAGGAGTACACGTCCATTAGGGAGTCAATGTATAATGTCATGGAATGATGATGACTATGCTAAGTATATGATCATGTATATACTATGCATATGAATGAATGTTTATGTGAAATGTTATGTGAGTTCATATGGTGACATGTGAACTAAATGTTATGTTAATGATGTTCTATGTTTTGTCTTATTATGAGTGGATCTCCACGATTAGGTTTATTAGGAGTTCCTCCTGAACATGATGGAATAAAGGATCTCCCTAACACCTCCACACTGAGACACAAAGCAAAAAGGAGCTCACGAAGGTCCTTTGATATAAATAGGAAAGCAGTAGAGCCTTCCAGAATGTCTACTAGAAAATTACCAGTTGAGGATGTAGGAAGGAGAGATGAAAACTTAGGTATGGGTGTTGGAGGAGGAGTAGAAGGGTATACTAGTTTTCATGGTGATGCATCATCTTATAGGTTTGCACCTCCACCATAGAAGTACTGATATGGGGGTGGTTATGGTTACCTTGGTAGTGACAATATAAGGCAACAAAACTCCCCATATTACCTTCCTTACATGCCTATCCATACATAATGTAGCCCCCTTACCCACCATATTAAATTTATCCACTATACTATAGCTAACCAAAGGTAGTACTAGAGAACACAACCCCATCAATTCCACAGTCTACTACAGAACCTGTTGCCCCGCCACTATAATAGCCTGTTTTTAATGGACTACAATCGGTGTTAGAATCTCGACCACCTGAAGGTGACCAAAACCTTAACAAGCCATAACATTAAGTGGCATTACATTTAATTCAATTACAATTCTTTTTCTTTATCTTTATATTAACATTAACATTATGCCTCTTTAACATTTAAGGAACGTGCTAGCTTACACTGACATACTAGCTTAACATCGAGGTACTTATGAATTAAAATTTTAATTCTTAAATGAAAGAGAACTTTGAAACACGTTTAATAAGTGGAAGTAAATTTTTTAAATGACTTACACTAAGTTGTCAAAATTGCAAATTAAATTTATCTGGTAAACCTAAAAAGGGTAAAATGGACTAAGTAACAAGTATGCTTACGTACATGTGGGCTGAAGTCTAATTTTCAAAAAATAACTTGAAATACACATGAAAAGGACTTGAGCTTAGCAGGTTAATTTACAAAAAGGTTAAGTGGTGATGCATTGTAAAAATAGGAACAATTAAGTAGGTCAATGTAGAATTATCAAAAATTTAAAAGGCAAAACTAATCCTATCTATCTAAAGTGCTGCGCAAAATCATCCCAACATTACATATATCCTTCAACATTAGAAAGAGAGTAAAAATAAGGATAAAGGAGCAAAAAACCATATGTTTCCTCATCTATCAAAATCAGGCATGCAAAAATCTTGCACATTTCACCATATGCAACATTCAACCAAGGTTGCAAACAATACATTTTGGCAAGGGTTTCAAGTGTTACAGCACCCAAAACATCTTTCCAACATCATAAGGTGTAGTATACATTAGGGAGAGTGAAAGAAAATTAGGTTTGATAAATTTGAATTGAGGTTTGATAGGAGAACCAATATAGGGTGTTGTCTGACCATAGGTTGCAGCAGATGGTTTCTTTGATTGATATTTTCCATTTAAATTAAACTAGATTCTATTTGAAATATCTTACCGGGTTTCATAACACTTTAGGATTATTGAATATGTATTAGGAACATTAAATTTGATGGTGAAAAGTTTGATTTAAGTTGAACCAATATTGTATACATGTAAATTTTGAAGGAAAAAAATATTAGTTTGTGTCTTGGATTATGGCCAAATATAGTACGACTTGGGAAGGGAATATTATGTGGTTTATTTTGCTAAAATAGACCAAAATAAGTCCTAAATATTTTGTAGAATTAAAAGGAGGTACTGGAGTGAATTAACTTTGAGTTTAGGTACCAAATGTAAGTGATGTCCAAGTATGTATACATATGCGAGTATATATACTTGGCTATTTTGTTTACGTAATTTATTTTGACAATTGATGCCATTAAAAATGTGATATTTTAATTATATAAACATGTAAAATAATAATTTTAATTTAAGGTAACTATGTATATTTTTAATTTAAGGTAACTATGACTTGACAAAAATGGAACTAAACCTAAGTTAGTGTAATTGTGACAAAGGTGTAGGAATGATGCACAACGTGTATACAAAATTTTTACATTGTGTATTAAATTTTATGTATACGCAAAAATGCTTAAATTATAGTAAATATTGCATCCATAGGTGCAATTTGTGGTAGGCTTTGGTGAAAATTTATTAGCATGATAATGGTATTGTAATGTTGACATAATCAGGTAAAAATTTGACTTTTTGGAAATCATTGTATATGTGATAAACTATTGTCAAGTTACTGTCCCATTTTGTGTGTGATCATATGTCTATTGTTCTATAATGTTTTTTTCTTGAAAAACCTGCATAAATGAGATATGATTGATATAAAATTTTTATGGAAAATATAGTAATAGTTGCAAAGTCACGTTAGCAAGTATGGGCATGAAAAGTGCTAATTTTGAGAAATTTTACATCTGAGTTTGGAATGATATAAAATTGTGTCGAATTCTACGTGGTGCATACAGAAACACATGAAATAGTCATTTGGTATAATTCGGACATAGTGAAAATGCTTGTTTCTCGATGACAAAAAATGACACTTAAAAGGCTATGAATGGTAATATTAGCTCTAGTGTACTTTCATTTTTATTAGACTTAGCATAAGGCCATGACATGTCATAGTTATTAGCAGTACTGCACCATAAAATTGATTTTTAGGCTACGTGAGTATCTCATCGATTTGGCCAGTTTAGAGCATTACCACACAAAGATAGACAATTTAAAAGCCTTGTACTTGTTATTGATAGCACTTGTACTTGGTTGCTTATATTCCACATATCTAGCATTCGAGCCTATCATAACTTACATGGGACTAAAAAAAGTATATCGTGAACATGCATTCCATTATTTCACACATATGATAATTAGACATATGGAAGGGTTTACATACAATTAAAATAAAGAGTCATATACAATTATTGTTATACATGCATTGGTAATTGTAGTATGCGAAATATGTTTGCATGTTATATGATTATATGTTAAACTTTATAGCATTTCATGATTGATATGCATTTCATATATTGATGTAGTATTTTGATTGTTATGTTATATTATGTTGCTATTTTTTATATACCCATCAAGTATGTAGCTCAGTATATTGGTTCATTTTTATGTGCTGTAAAAGACAATAGAGTAGTAGGAGAATCATCCACTAATCTAAAACAACAATAGTAGCTAAATAACACATTAGATGGTCTACCTAGAGCTTTGACACAATATATATTTATTAATTTTGACATGTATAAAGAGTTTTAAATAGTTAAATAATATGTTAATTGGTTTCATAAATTAGATTTCTATAAACATATTTTATGTAGTAAGATGCTTGTGTTATGATACAATTACATAATTTTGGAACATTCATAGACATACAAGTATAAGGGCCCTTAAATAGGGGAAACTCTTACAAGTTTTTATTTTAATAATACTAATGGTTGTAAAAACAAATAATAATAAAATAAAATTTCTCAATATTCATAGGAAAAAAATTTATACACAAGATAAGTATGCATCGCATTTTAAACAATAGTAGTAGGCAATTCAGTAGTGCACCTTGTTCGGGTCTTTATGGGTACGAGGAGTGAGTGCTATGTTGCTAGTGTTAGAGTGTAGTTTAGGTAGTCATATACTTGAAGTTAGAGTTAGAGCTTGCGTACATGTCGAAAATGTCAAAGATACCATGTGATTCTAATGTGGATTTGTATTTGGATTTTTGTATTATAGTAAGATGGACTTAGGATCTTAGCAAGCGATAGTAGAGGAGGCAAAGAGTCATGCCCCTTCTGAAGCTACTGAACTAGAGAGTGTTGCACCCAGCCATAGTATAGCTAGATTAGGGCAAGATGCCTTCTTTCAACAGTTAGCTGATATGTTAAGGCAAGTGATAGGAGCATCACCTCTACCACATATTGTAGTATAGGCACCTGCTAGACCACCTATGACAAAACTCTAAAAATATGGGGCTACATAATTTAGACGCAAAGAAGATGATGATGCCTTAGTAGTGAAATATTGGTTAGAAAGTACAAAATGAGTGTTGTAAATGTTATAATGCACTTTAGGAGATAATGCGATTTGTGTAGTCTTACTACTAAAGGAGGAGGCATATCAATGGTGGCAGACGACATCACAAGTAGTTAAAGATAAGTAGGAAACATGAGAGTATTTTCTAATCGAGTTCATAAGGAAGTATATTAGGGATGTATATATAGAGAAAGAAATAGGGGGTTAATTTATTTGAGGCAAGGCAGGCTATCAGTTGGGAAGTATGAAAAGGAGTTTATTAAACTAAGCTATTATGCACCAAAGATTGTTCCTACAAAAGAGGCCCATTGTAAGAGGTTCGAATAACATTTGCATAATGAAATCAAATTGTATTTGATGGCCTAGAAAATAAGACTTTCTTGATTTATAAATACAATTCTAGCCATATAGCAAGTTAGGGTTACTAAGCAAAGTAGGCAATAGAAATGCCTACATAAGAAGGGACAATGTTAAGCACAAGAACAATCATTAGCTTTCTTGTAACACCATACATTTCTTTGACATTGAAATTCAAATTTCTACAATGAAATATTCTTATAATATTCAAAAATGGAGTCATAAAAGTGATTAAGGGTTAAAGTGTGATAAATAAATGTAATAAGGACTAAAATGCAAAGATAAAATGTCAAAAAGGATGAAAATGGAAGAACAAGTGCACTAAAGGGGAAAATTGGAAAATGGGAGAAAAGTAACTTCAGAGCTAAACCAATGGTAGGTAGCTTAACCAATACCAATCCATTCTCCTTTAAAAGGGAAATGGCCATGGCTGGAAAAGGTTTTTGCAAAAACCTTCTCCTGTATTCAACCATTTGCCTAGAAATTCCTTCGAAGATCTGAAAATTTAACATATTAAGCTTTAGGAGTGTGAAAGGGCGCGCATTCACTTAAAGAAGGAAATGGAAATCACATGGTGAGTCGTAGGTTGAAGCTCCTACCATTTGTAGTAAGAACACCGGCAAGACTTAAAGGAATTCAAGCTCTTCCTCAATGATCACTATAAAAAGATGTGAGTTAGCCTCCTTCTAACTTGTATTGGGGTGAATGGGTGAAAACTAGGACATGCATGCAAATTTATAATGTTATTAATGAATGTTGATGGTCTTAGGTTAGACCAATTCTTAGACAGAATCTGTAATGCATGCATGTTGATTGATGAAATGGTATGTAATATATGTGTTTATGTTAGGAAACACCAAAACTATGATTGCATGTTAAATCTACAGTTGTTTTTTTAGTGTTCAAAATGAAATCTATAGAAATGGTCACCTACTGGTGATGATGAATTGAACGGAACAATTTGATGTTAACTAATGTGTAGAATTGAACGGAACACTATTCTAGTTAAATTATGAGTTGAACGGAACACTATTGTAGATTTTTGGGGACAAATGATGATATTAGAAGTTGATAAATGTGTTTCCAAGTGAAAAATTATGAGTTTAACATGTCTAGTTAAATTAGAAATGCAGGAAGCTAGTTTTGACATTTTAAGAAAAACCCAGTTTTTAGTCATCGGAATAGTAACCAGTCATAGGAACTAAGCTTCTAGTGAATCATCAAGATGATCGAAGGGTAATACCAAGGTATTTTATAACTAAAAGAATAATAAACAAATAAAGAAAATGATGAAGTTGAAGTATTGTTGACTACATCAATGATATAGCTCGATGGTCGAAGGATGCATCAAGACATCATTTAGCTATGGTATGATTTGATAACTAAGGGATGAGTCATGACATTCCTTAGTAGGTCAAGGGTTATGACTCGGAACTGAAAGGTTTAGCCATATCCTTGAGCTCCAAATGGTATAAATGAGAGAATAGAATAGTTTAAAGTGTCGTAATGTTATATGGAGAAGTATAGAAATGTTTGTTAAAGTATAAAAATGATTCAATGGTTAGTTTCTAATCTTATAACTCTGTCAAAATATTGGACCATATATCAGGAATCAAAGGCAATAGTAAAAGTCGAGGAATCATCAAGATGCTTGTCACAAGGTACCCGTCCACCTCTACGACACCATCCAATAGTTGGACAGATGAAAAGGAGTCACCACCAGGTTTTGTGGGAAATCAGAGAAAATTGTTGTTCGTCCTTGAATGAGACACTAGTAAATATTGCAAAGATCTTAGGTTTGGGGCCCTTTGTATGCATGGGGAAGGTGTTTGGCACCCCACCTCGTCCCCAAAGGGTAGGCGTTTTCTTAGTCATACTTCTTTGATCACACCAACAATAACTGTCCTTAGATCAATATGTCGATCCTTTTTTATTCGGTCATAGGATCTTTTAATGTTCCCATTTATGAGGATGGATAGTCCCATTGTTGATGGGATATGAGGCTCTATGCATCTTATTTTTTATTTAAAACTTTTGAAATTCATTTTGTTATTTAAAAAGGGTGAATCCACTAAAAGGAAAACATCCGATTTTGGAAGAGAAACTCAAAGGTCTTGTTAAAATGAGTATTGCAACTCAAAATCTTAGTAAAACATGGTCAATTTTTAGAGGAAAACATTGAAGCTATCATGATGCATATGCATAGTATTTAGAACTTACCTAGAGGTTTTGTGAGAACATGGATCTTCTGTCTAAATAGGACTTTTTCAAACTATGGGACTTCCAAAGAGGCTTGGTGAGGAAAGGTCTTATGCCTTGACAGGAGCCTTCAAACGGTTGAACTACTTGGCACCTTCATCGATAAATCTTTGTGTTCTTGAGAAAAATTTTTCTTATTTTTTGTCCTTTTTCTCTTTTTTATCGTTCTTCCATCACAGTGGTGTGGAGTGAGGTACTTATAAGTTTTTTTACCCTCTCATCAGGACAATTCCCTTTTAAAAGAGCCATCTAACAGCAAGGGTTTAAAGATATGTAGAGCATTAAATGCTGCAATCGGCTCAATCATATTTAATGGGCCATTCGAGGTAAAAAATGACTGTAGCCTGAATAGGGTCTTGCCAGTAGGAAGTGATCATCTTAATCCAGTAATCGTGATTAAAGGAGGGTCGAATCCAATGGTACTCATCAGGAAATGAATCTGGACTTTCTTATGTGGGCACGAAAGCTCTGAATGGGCATAAGGCACGAGCCACACCAATGTCCCTCTACATCGTTGATCTTATCTTGATGAGACATGAAGGGTCGAGATTGAAGGTAGATTCTTATCCATGGCGGCTTGGCTTCATTAGCCATCATGAGAATGGAATGGCCTAGTCGGTAAGGTTAAGAGGGTCTGTCCCTTGGTATCACGGTATTGGAGATATCGAGAGACATGTCTCGGGTTCATGGTGGGGGCGAGATATGATATCTCACTGCGGGTTGTGGCTTGGGGTCGGCTGGCAGTTTTTTCCTTGGGCCTTATTTTATAGGACAACATTCTTAAGCTTTAATTCAAGCTAGGTCCAAACTTCCTTTGAGGTCCTTCTAGGGCTCGGTACCTGTTTGTGACGTTATTAGGGCGCTAGACAAATTAATGTGTCCATAATGGTAATTGAGCAGTTGAGTAGATGCTAAAGTTTTACAACTAAATGACCCATAAATGTTTATGGCATATGCATGCATTATGATGTTTGGGGTGCTTGCATTAGAATCATGAGAATTGTTGCATTCCATAATTACATGTGTTATGATGATTCAGTGACATATAGATGAACCATATATTTAAAAAGGAATGAAAGATGAGTTGATGGAAACATATATGATCCAACAAAATAGTAGGTAAGACCAAGATGGCTGAAAGGAGCTACTTGGAAGTAGTATACAGTAAGACCAAAATGGCTAAAAGGAGCCTTTCAGCACTATACTTAATGTTAACAAAGGTCCAAGGATATGCTTTGGTAGTTCGGATCATAGCTCGAGCGTATGCTTCGCTTGCCTAAGTTTAACGTGAAAGAAGTCATAAGGAGTTACCTCGAAAACTGGGCAATGAAGTCTATGGAGACGAAAGTACCTTATTTGCAAACTTATATGAATTGTTTGAAGATGATACATTCACAAGCAATATTTTTAATAAATGAATATTTTTATGTCTACTCACGAAGCTATTTCAAAATAGCTTACCCCATTTTTTTGGTCTCCTCTTCCTCTCCCCTCTCCCTGTTACCCATTTTTCACAAGGAAGCTGTAATGGCTTGAAAAGACGGTTAGTGCTGGATAAGAATGTTACATAGATGTTGATGCCTATAGGAAATGAATTATGTAATTGATGTTAATAATGATAGAACATATTTGTATGATTAGACTTAGTATTGTATAGTCATGCATGATTTAATAAATGGTGATAGATTTTCTATTGTCTCATATAATGCTTTGGTCTAATGTAGTTATGGATCCATGCATGTATGCAAATGTTTATGAAATGTTAGGGATGTATATGAATTAATGGATATGAATGAAAGAAAATAAATGAAATGAATGTGAAAAATTTGTATAAGAAATGACATAAGATGACATGATTGCTTGTTAGGGTTTTTGTAACCTTCAGGGGTTATGATCTTAATGCTTGTAGCAGTCCATCAAGGCCAGGCTATTACATTTCAAAAGATATAGTAAAAAGCAGAAAGGGATCCAATATCTGGGCAATGCAAGACATAAAGGAAGAGTCAACAAAGGCAAACCGAAAGCAAAGTTAACAGACTAAGGCCATCAACCACATTTATAGGAAGCATAAGGGGTTCCAATAGGGATCCTATTTAGTATGTGAGCGTATCTTATACTCGATACTATTTCAACATCATATTATGAATTCCTAAATGAAATATTCGTGGAATATTTGAAAACTGGACTAGAATAGTTAATAAAGATTAAAATGTAAATTTAAAAATATTATTTATTTAAAATGCATAATAAATAAAGTTTAAGGACTAAATTGAAAGGAGTGAAAGAATTAAAGGACTCAGAGAAGAATTTAGAAATAATTAGCAAAATAATGAAGTTAAGGGAACCAAACCCAAGGTTTGAATTCCCAAACCTTTAGCCGAATCACTCTCACTATAGAAGTGAAAGGGGTCACGAGGAAAGGTTTTAGAACCTTAAATTTTGTTTTCTCCTTCCTCTCTTCGCACTTGTGTCACTGATAATCTTAGGAAGTAAGAGCTACGGAGAGTGAAAGGTTATAAAGAATCAGTGAAGAGACTATAAAGGTCATAGTAGAGGGAAGGAAGCATCTTAGATAGGAGGCAAATCAAGGGGCCGAACCATTTTGTCCAAGAGCACCGATGTGAACCTTGAAAGATTTAAGTTCACATCCATCAATTGTCCACAAAACAGGTTAGTTTGGTGCAAATAAACTTGTTTGAGAGTAATGGAGTTAGTTTAAGCTTCAAGTATGCAAAATGTTAATTTGTTCTTGAAAATGGTTGATTTCAAGTTTGAACCCTGAGTTTCTTAGAGTTGGATGAATGTGTGTTTAATTGTATTTAAAATGATGTTTTTATGAGACTAATGTTGGGAAAACACCAAATATGCTGCCATATTGTGATTTGGTGGCCATTATGAATGTTTTAAAGTTAAAATGTTGAGTTACATGTTTTGGAGGAAAGTGACTATGAATATGATGTTTTTGTTGTCCATGTTAAGTGTTATGTTTTGATGATATTGTTGAGTTGACATGTTATTGAAATAGGTTTTAGAATGTGTCCTTGATATTGAAAATGAGTTTAACATGTTTTGAGATATAGAAATGGTATGGGGCTAGTTTTTTAGCATTCTTCAAAAAACCCAATTTCGGTAGTCGAAACAATAATTCGGCTAGTAGGAATAAGGCTTCTTACTGACCCATAGTAGTACTCAAAGGATACTATTGAGGAATTTCTAGTTCAATAAACATATCTTTTAACTCAGCATGATTATAATAAAATAGTTAAAGGATGATTACCAAGTTATTGTTTGACCAAGGTTAATGAAAAATATCTCGACAATGGAAGGATGAGCCATGGATCACTAGACCATGGTTATAGTTCGATGGGAAAAGGATGTATGTAAGAAATCACTCGATAATAGATTATAGTCTAATTTCGAGTGATAATAGCTCGTTATCACTCAGATGAGTAGGGAAATGTCTTATATTAGACGAGTGGTTCACATGAGGGCTTATCCCGAGTCATTTGGATCCTAGATCATAGGACCAATAGTTCGAATATTGACTTATATGTATGTTAATAAGTATGTAATGATGTTATGCTAAGTAGGGGAGTCATGGGAGTATTTCTTTTAAAGTTTTTTTTATATAGTTTATAGTCAATCTCTCATCCTAGTCTACCATATAGGATTGGACTAAGAAAATCAGGGACAACATAGTTAAGGTGAGGCATTCTTCTTCATACACATCTAAGGTGAGTGGATATAACTAAAGTGTGTATGATATTTAAACTAAAATGAATGTTTATAGCATGCCCATGCATCATAATGCCTAGGTTGCTGCATTAGATGCACAATAAATGTTGATTTCATTTTTCATGATCTGTTAGCGTAATGTTGGATGATCTAGAAATCCCTCAGGTTATGTTATGTCCCTCGAAAATGTCCCTCAGAATGTCCTTTGGTATGTCCCTTGGAAGTAATATGAAAAGGTCATCGGATATTGAAAGGAGTTGTCCTAGTGCATATGAATACTTGTGGGAAGTAGCTAGCCCATAAGGTATTTGAGTAGTTCTAATAAGATGACTTGTCAATTAGAACTAATATAGGATTTATGGTGACAATATTATCTTATGTGAATTATTTGACTATGATGCATGCACGAGCACGAAAATATTATTTTATGTATGTTTTCTATATATGCTTGCTAAGCTATTCAAATAGCTTACTTCTTTTTATGTTGCTCGCTTATTCCCTATTTCCATGCCATTTTTCATAGGTAATCCAAGATTACCGAGGCATCAATATAGAGTAGACGTGTTCAAATGACTGTACTGCAGTTGCCCCTAGGATTTAATTACGTTTGATTATGTATAATTTAAGACACGAAAAATTGTTAATGCATTCAAGTAAAGCTATGCATGTTTAAATTTACCTGAAATCTCGTATGTTACTTTATGTTTTAACATGTTCCATGTCATGACCAGATTTAGGGCCTAGGAGATTAGGTACCTAAACCAAAGAGATTAACAAGAAGATGATTGAATAGTATGATAAATGGAAATTTATGAAAGAATTAAGTAGAAAATTTGAGAATGAAGCATAATTGAAGTT